>PVKS010029869.1:0-24920 GCA_004027875.1 Aplodontia rufa | reverse complement strand
AATGGCTTCTGTGAATAGAATTCTATTTATATTCTATTCTGTGAATAGAATATAAATTACATTTATTGTATGGTATAGTAATAGAAACTATTGCTTGAAAATGAAAATAGGAGTCTCTGAATAATTCCCTTACTAAAGAATATATTTATGAAGTGATCAAACTTGGCCCTGACATCCCCAGATAGTAAAGTGGTATACAAATGATCAATTACTTCCAACTTCTTCCCAGCTGGTTCCTTCTTACATTTGCAAGGAAATGCGATAAAACCTGTGGTTTGTTCCAAGGTTATCTTTCTATAACATCCTGTACATATGTATTTACACAGATACTACGGACTTTCAAAGTGACTTATAAAACTGGATCTAAAGCTCGAACTTGACAAATAGTTCAAAACTAGTCACTGTAAATACAGAACCAGTGCCAAGAGGTAATGCCGTTTTGTATTAATTGGGGTTGGATTTCATTCAAGTTGTAGGAATTTATTACAATAAATATTCTCTTAAAATAGTAATAAAATTTGTCAGGTGTAGGAAAATACAGGATGGCTAACACTTTGAAGTCATTCTACTTCCTGTAATATTTAAATCACTTATGTGATTGAACCCAGAAAGAATTTGTCAAATAAATATATTTACACTTCCTAAAAAATACATAAGATCAGAGAATGCAGACAAGTACAAAAATTCTTTTCTACTGGTTGCTTAGTTTGGTTTTCAGACATCATTCACTTCCTCAAAATATTTTCTCAGCAACAACTAGTTTCCTGGAACTGTAACATGAACTTGGAACATTCCCTTCCTTTAAAGAAGTCACAGATATATGTGTGAGGAAGACAATTTAAAAATTCACACCATATTAATGCTCAACATTTTCACATACATTTTCAATTTCAATCTTAGCAGTGTACTTAGTGTTGAGGGCATTGAGGAGCTGTGGAGTGTGTTTTTAAGGGTTGATTATAATTGCAGCTCATGGCCACACAAAGCTTACTAAATAAATTTAAAAATCCTTAGCATATTGTAATTATCACTTATGATCTGCTGACCTATCTCTCATTCTTATTTTCCCAGTGGTGTGTTTTTCCCTAAACAAGTCATTACTTTTTTTACAGTAGCATTTTTGTGCAATCTCTCTCTCCTGCCCTGCTACATTCTCCTTTTCTGCAAGAAATAGTGAAGCACAACTCTTACATGTTCCCCCAGAATCAAGTCATAAATCATCTCCTTAGAAATATCCTTCCCAACTCCATGGTTCTGCCTAGTCTGCCATTCTCAGTGCCTCACTCCTAAATCTAATCCCACAGAACTTTGGACATAACATTAACAGCACTTATCAGATAGAACTGCAATGATTGAATAATATGTCTAACTCTGTGGACTGTGGGATAACAATCCTTCTTCATCTTTGTGTAAAAAAAATTAAAGGACACTGGCTCTTAAGAGGTTTGTTTGAATATCTGTGGTTGGAATGTGGAAGAAGTGGGGAATAGTAGTGGAAGAGCACACACACTTTTTTTTTCTTTTGCAATAGTGAGGCTTGAATTCAGGCTCTCGCACATGCCAGGCAAGCACTCTACCACTGACCTACGTCTTCAGCCTTTGTCTATTTACTGATTTTGATTTTGCAGTTCTGGAGATTGAACCCAGGGCCTTGTGCACGATAGGCAACCCCTGTACTCTATCTTCAGTCCTCTTTTTCATTTTTTTGATGTAGGATCTCCCTGTGTTGCCCAGGCTGGCCTAGAACATGAGATCCTTTCGCCTCTGCCTCCCAAGGAGTTGGACTTGCAGATGTGCACCACATATTGTTTTAAGTACATTTTGGGTTTTTGTTCATGGTGTTAGATGACAAATACAATAGGTTTAAATGATACTCTGTAAGGGAGACACTGGTTTCTTTAAATAGGTCTGCAATATAACAGATACATAGATTTGAAACACTGCTCCAGCAGTTAGATGTGAGAGTGAGCTAAGAGTCTTGAAAGTTTGTCAGACACTGATATGATAGAGTAGATCCCAACAATTTGCACAAACATGTCCAGGAAACCTTCATTTTCCTCAAAAAATCTGCATGATCTTTTGAACAGGGTGATTTTCTGTTTAGTCACAAATGCAGCTCATGCATAAATGAATGTCTGGACCCGACCCTTGTCAAACAAGGTGAAACATGTAAATAGCTACTGTCTTAAGCCTTTGAACTCCTCTCTCCGTCTGCATTTCTCTCCCTGGGTATTCCTACCTTCCCATAAGTCAACAACCACACGCTCAGCATCCTGGTTAGCAGGAAAATCCCAGGATTCTACTTTAGAACTTCATACAGCATCAGATCTCAGTACTAAATGTTCTTGTCCTCCTGAGTGTCAAAGATTTTAACTATTGTTATTCTTTATATTAGTTATTCTGGCAACATAGAACTGGATAAAGGAACAACTGACACCTATGTATTAAGAGGTTATTGCAATAACAAAGTCAGAAGTAAGAAGATCTAAACTGACATCTCCAGTGAAGGGAAGGGTGTGGAGGTTAGGTCTCCCTCAGTTCCAAGACAGAGTAGGAGACAAATTTCCCAAACATCAACACAAAGCATTGGCTAAGTTCAGAATGAGGCACTACACAATATGTTGCTAGATTAAAATTACTGTCTAAATCCAAAAGTATCAGAATAAAATTGCTTAAAACTTCCTGAGCTAAGGAGTGGTTCCTGAGTATGAAACAAGTGGTACAATACATATAAGGAATGGTGTGGCTATCTGCATTGGGGGCAGTAAGATGAGGATATAAGAAACCAAGAAAATGCTGAGAAAATTCTCATGAGAAGATTTTTAATACCAATATGTAGATATAAATAAAATTCTTCTATGATCTAAAAGTGAAGGTAAAATTGTTCTAGCCTGAAGGGCTAGGATTATCTTTCAAATAACTAGGTGAAGAAAAGTTTTATTTGATGTGTAGTCTCTTGACCAGGAGCTATAATTATATGCTTTATCTTTCATGATAATAAACTAATACAGAATATAGCCATGATATAGAATTATTCCTCTATTGTTTCCTCTTTATTAATGAGGATGTCTTATTATAGTTATTATCACTCTTTTGGTCCCATTAAATCCAAATTTGAGAACTGTCCTGGATTTCTTCTTTTTTACCTGCTATATTATCACTTACACAATCTTATAAACCCTGTGTCGTGTGGATCTGAAAGGCTTGGTTACCTTTCCTTTATCCAGCCACCATCTGCATTTAAGCATCTTTCTGTTTTCTCTTATATATTGCAAGTATCTGTTAGGTGATGTCCTTTGTGAAAAGTCCTACACAATCTGTTTAGTTACTTTTGGTCATAAGAGCAAATCCATTTTAGTAATTAAGTTTCATCCAATGTACTTTCACAATTCTGATCTCTTAACCCTTGAAATTTCTTCCCACCCCAAACAGAAGCCTCAAGTGGGAATTTTGGTGGTAGAGAGGTAGGGGGTCAATAGTTTTAATTCAGGTCATTCTCAATACACTACCTGTGGTTTCTGCTTTTCCACATTGGAGCTGGCATGTATAAGGAGAATGAAGGGGTGAAATGTTCTCACTTGACTGGTCAATTGTAACCCGACTCAGGTGTCTTTGGACGATAGAAGTACAATGTCAAGTTCGTAATTTTGTGGGGTATTTTTCTGAGTTTCTCATACAAATTTTCACTGATAAATCCCAATCCAAAATAATTTTGTGTTAATAAATCCTCTAAATCCCAATCCAAAATCATTTTGTGTTAATAAATCCTCTATATGTACCCATTGTCAATCCCCACTGATCTCAAGACAGAGTGATCTTTGACTCTGTGATGGTCCTTTTGTGTCATGTTATGTATTAGAAATATACCAGGCCACTTAGTCCTGATGGAGTCAGCTCTCCTGAGGAAGCCCTTTCTATCATAACGACACCATCCAAAATCAGTCTATTTTCTGGCTTTAATCCTTAAAATTTTCTAAGTAAAGACAGACACTATCTTTTGACCTCTCAAACTCCCAATTAATGGCAAATTCTCTAAGTGTTTCTGTTGCCATCCTTCAAATTTAACTTGTTTGGGGCCCTTTATTTGAGAAGTACCACTCATTCTAAAAAGAACAGTATTTTCCCGTTCAACTTAATCTCAACTATTTTATAACTTCAAGGCAGGTGAAGAGCTAATGTTGATTTAACTATTTTTATAATGTCTAGAATGTTCTGTACTAGTAATCTGGTTCCTTGCTTTATTTCTTATATCCTTCTTGGTCTTTGCTCAAAACTCATGAGGAATGAATCTCATTTCAATATCTGATTAAATACATAGTGTTTTTCAACAAGTACATTAAAAGTTTATTAAAATCAGACACCAAGGCAGTGAGATACCATGGTTAGAAGCACAGACACTGAGGCCAGGGTACTGTAATTCAGATCTCATTTCCTATACTCACCAGCTAGGAGAACTTTATTGTAATATTTATTTTCTTTGAAACACAGTTTCTTTATCTTAAAGTGGGTTTAAAAAAGCCTATGTTATGTTAATAGGTATTACATATTGAACTCTGCTAGTCATCTTTCTGATGCTGGGAAAAATAAAAAACAAAACTGAAATGATCAGATTATGAGGAGGACAAGATTATTTGGTTTCAGAGGTTTCAGTCCATGATCACTGGGTCATGCTATCAGAATAGCATGGCACATGGTAGGACATGGGGCAGAGAAGACTGCTCACCTCACAGCAGATAGGAAGCAAACAGAGTAGAAAGAGCAGGGCCGAGGACTTAGTAACTACTTCCTGGGCACTTCTTCTACTTCCATTCACTAGGCCCTACCTCCTCAAGGCTATACCACCTCCCCATTGGGCCATAGGCGTAGCAATCAAACCTTTAGAAGAGGGACATTTGAGGGACATTCCAAACACAAAATACAGCAGGCTCTTATTCTCATAAGAGTTTTTTAGTTCAGTGTAAAATAAAAGGTTAAGTAGGAAAACCCCTACCCCTGGTTTTTCATTTATATGAGATAGGATTTCTTATTTGATAAGACTTATAGATGCTAATTAAAGTGCCCTAGTTGGCATGGCTAATTACTTGCACAAGTGGCAGAGCTGAGATTCATTTGAACTTCTATTCTCAATATTATTTGAAAAATGTTTTTAAGGAAGGAAAATAATCCAACCTCCAAATAAAAGTGAGAATGAAAGCAGTTAACACACTTATTTACCGTGGAATTTGCTTTCCTTTTCTTATGCGCTTAATTTAAATAATTCCCCATTCATGTTGTGCAGCACTGCAGCTTTATTGAGCATGGTATCTGTCACATAGTACATACTCAGTTAATGTTTTTTAAATGAAATATGCAAATATATCTTATCATGATTATCCAAATGAAGAAATTGATGCTTACCACCAAAAAAATTGATGGCCTAATTTCACAAATCTGGTACATGTAAGAGTATGAGATCAATTTACTGGAAAATACTGCAAGAACACTGGGCCCATTTAATTTCAGAGTTCAAGAAATTGAACTATTCCACATAAAATGTATGTCTATGTTTTACAGTAGAATAAGGAATATTATATTATCTTTGTTTCTTTTCTAATGTGGTAATTTGGATATGAAATCTGACATTCATTATAGTTGTATTTTATTAGATTGAAAACCATTTTTATGATGTTTGGGATGAAAATTCAGTTGTAGCTTAATGTAGTATTCAAATTTATCTAGTATATATAAATACCCATTGAGCAAGAATTACTTAAATATGTAAAAATATATCTTAAATAAAAATAATGTTTAATTAAATTTTAAACTACAAGAAGAAAAAAATTAAATAGAAATTCATACTAACATTTAGGAAATGTAGCATGCCTCTCTGACTTGACCACCAGTAATGAATAATTTCAAATGTCCTTAAAATATTTAAAAATGTAAATTCTTCCTTCTCCTTCTTCTTCTTTTAACACCTACTGGATGTTGAAGACTTATTTTATGAATTTTATAAAATAATGACATTGGTAAATTTAGTTATTTCATCTTATAATATTCTTTTAAATAATATGTGCAAACAGTATTCCAAATTTTTATGTGTTCTACTGAGATGTGCATATTTATGTAGGATTTGTACTCCTCCAGGAAAAAAAATATATAATAGTTATTTATTCCCAAGGACTTCCAAAAGAAACAGTAAGAATTAAGTGAAAATTTAATGACTTTAAAATTATTTTAACTACTTTAAAATTTATTAAATTCCCTTTTCACTTAAAGTATTGAAAGAGTACAGAAGTTATTTTGAAGATTTCTAATGATCTAAACAGATATCTCCAGAATGCTGTGGGTTGATAAGGACATACTGGATTTTAAAATTGTTGGATTTCACCTCCACCTGTACAGTCTCACTCTGGTGAATCTCATCATTTTAGCAGTCTAGTTCAGGTTATGCTTCAAATAATAGCTTCTTCTGATGAAAAAAAAAAGGATGAATATTACCTACCATACAAAAATGGACACTGGGTCCCATGGTGTGTTTTATCCATACAACTGTCCTACATAATATGCAATTAACACTTAAACACTTTATTTTGTGTCTTTCATCTCTTTATTGTAAACTCCAAAGGGCAAGAATATATTTGGCTTTTAAAGAAGTTTGTAGTGGCACCTAGAACTATTCCTGACATATATTAAGTGCCCCATGACTATCTGCTAAAAACATTTGGAGTCAGAAAGATATAGAACTAATATGTCAACTGTTCTTCCTTTTTTAGAAAAAAATTTGGGAAAATACCTGTTATCTCAGTTGTGAAGCCTTACTGTGATAAAATGTACAAAAATGCTCCAGAAACAAGCATTTTTTAAAAACAAGGCATTATTCATAGATAAAATAATTTATATTTATTACCCCACCACTCAAAAGTACAAGGGGTAATAAAATAACCAAGTTCTTGATTTTTTTAATCAACTTAATCACAATAATATAGTGGTTATATTATTTTTTTAAAGGGAAAGGGACAGTGAGAGAGAGAACAAAACAAAATCAATTTTATTTAGTTTTTCATGTGGTCTTCAGTGCTCCAACACTTTGCTTTTACACATGGTGCTGGGGTTAGAATATGCATACTTGCACATGCCAGACAAGCGCCATAACTGCTGAGCCACTGCTCCAGCACTATAGTGGTTATATTATTGTTGATTATGTATATACATGGCAGCATATATGTATATACATTATAAACATATACACAGTATCATATATGTATATATGATAATCCACAATCCATGATTATGTTGACTAGTTACTTAAAAATATAGGTATTTTAAATATATATATATTTTAATATATATATTTTAAAATATATTTAATATATATTTAAATATATATTTTAATATATATATTTGGGTAATCTACAAAGAGATAGCTAAACAAGAAATCTTTCTTTACATATAGGAAATTAAATGGTCAATAGTGTTTCATGGGAAACATAATCGCCCAATAAAAAGATAAAAAAATGAAAACAAAACCAGTTATTTCTTGACTTCAGACCATGATCTGGACTACTGTGTTCCAGTCAAATGGAGTAATCCAATTGTTACTGCAGAGAATACAACCCCCATGGTATGCTAATCTTAGGAAGACATAATGTTTAGATCATGGTCATTTTAAAAATTACCTACTCTTTATCAGATACTGTAGCAAGAATTTTAAACATGTTGCGTCATTTAACTATTATAACACTCCTAAGAGTCCCATATTTTTTTCTTATTCAGGGTACACACAATGAATAGGATTGTGCGAAACGACCCAAGCAGAAAGTTGGTAATTGAAATTTCAATTCCAAGTTCTCCACTGTAAATTCTGTGTCCCTTCCATTTTGGAGTAAGAAAGTATGTCTCAGTAAGAAATAGGTGGGAATAATTTGATAGGACAAAAGAATTGATAAAAATAAATGCACTACAAATAAAGTCTTAGGACAATATACCAACATTTCACTACAGAATGTAATGTTCATAATTCCACTGTAAGTGGAGAGAAATATGATCAAGTCATTTTACTATGAAGAAAGTACTGAAATGTACACTGGAATCCAAAGAAAATATTTATACTCATTATCCATTTCTTTCCAAATATGCTTATGTTGACTACTTATGTAAGTACACAAACATTACCTTGTACTGTAAGTTAGTCATTTCTTCCTCATTCTGTTAAATTTTTCCTAAGGTTTCAATTTCAAAAAACTTTCCTGACTTGCTGGATAAATGTAGCATAGCTACAGCAAAATTATCCCCTCATTTCTTCTAAAAGACACTCAAAAATCAATAAGGAAAAGAAACTAAATTTTAAAATATTTTATAACAAAACTAAGGGACTAAGAAAAACTATGTAATCATATACATATATATATTTCAAAATTATTAGGTAATACCCACTTTTGAAGTAAGTGGGCACTTTCAGAAAATACTAGTAGAAAGCATTTTACTTAGTAGTGTAAGGACAGTGTCCATAGTGATATTGATTAAAGGTTGAGGAATTAGTGGAGGGCAGGATTTTAGGAACAAATTCTGGCCCTGATGTGGTTCAGAGAAGTGGATACAAGGACACATACGGTGCAGTATGAGAAGGGAGAAACGTCTTTCTGTGAACAGAAAAATATTGCAAATGGTTGGTTTTGAAAAGTACAATTCATTCAGTTATGAAATATTTGAAGGAAATGGCACAGCTTTCATTATAAAGATCAATATAAATAAGGATACAGAGTAAAATTTGTCAATAGATTAAAAACAACTATAGAAAAATATTGTCAAAAAACAGATGAAAATTGTAAATTAACTTTACACTATGAATATTGTATAAGATAAGGTATCTTATTAACCAGCATGCTAATGCTATACTGTCAATTATAAATTTGCCTCACAGATCATGCAAATACTTATTTTTTTTTCGGGAATGTTTCATTTGAACCCCTGATAAATTCTTTTTGTACTTTTCCATTAAAGCACTTCGATGTATACAAACCAAGATTTCTGGACAGAGTTCAGATAATAGTTTATGTCTTATAAGGAAAGCATCTGAGAAACTTACATGCCTATCTCAGAAGCTGGGATAAATCCAGCTGTTCTAGTAATATGGCAATCATTTACATGGTTATCGAATGTTCTTTAGCAATTTTTCACAGTGTGAGACATTTTACAGATAAAAAATTCATCATCGATAGAGGGATGGGTTGCCAAACAGTCTAGTTAAATCCTATTATAGGAAAATTGCACATTTCACATATTTAAATATTATTTCTTTGTTTTGGGGTATATGTTCAAATAAACTTTAGAATATAAAATTTTCCAAGAAGTCATTTTCTTAAAGAAACTAGCTAGGTGAAAATAAACTTTCATCAGCAGAAAAACTGTTTAGCTAACTGTTTGTAATCCTCAATAGAAGCAAAGAGGAGGAATCAAACTCCATCAATTCTATGATGAATAGCCCAGACTGCAGCACATTCAAGCTGAGGATGGTTGTGTAAGAGAGGCACCCTCACCAGACAACATTTTTATCCTTTAAATTATAGTCATGGGATCGGTGGTTTGAAGTAAAGGTCACAGTCATTAGGTTTGAAAAAAGTCTTTTCATTCTAGTTTCACTTTGATTCAGGCAGTGAATAAATTCCAACAAAGCTCTTCTGTCTAAATCTGTATGGGTGTAAATATATGAATCCCGTGGAGATGAGTTCAGTTCAGCAGCTTAGCTAATTGAAAAACATTGACACCCAAATTGACCTGCGTGTTTCTCACCCCTGAGGCCACGAGTTTCATATTGGCAGGAACAACTGGGGCAGCATATAGAAGACATAAAATTGTGTCTAAGCACAAGTACTTTTTAGAAAAATAGAAGGGTTATGTCTAAGGATAAATAAATAACACATGATAACATATTTAAAATGGTCAATGGTTCCTCAAAACATCCAGGGTGTTTTTTCTCCTTAAAACTTGCAATGAATTTACATCTGATATCTATCTATCTATATCTATATCTATATCAATATCTATATCTATATCTGATATAGATATTGATATAGATGTATATATATGTGTGTGTGTATATATGTGTGTATATACATATATGTATAGTTTATATTTTTATTTTATACACTCAGATTGTAATTTTTACAAAATAGTCCAAGCACCTTTGACATATATTGTGACTTTTTGTTATTTTGGCTAATTTAAATTTTGACATGTTTTCTAGATTTTGAGATTTTCTCAAATATATGCCATGCAAATGGTAACTAAAGGAGACTAGGGTTGACTATACTAACAGCTGATGAGACACAATCAGTTAAAAATTTTTAAAGGGACAAAATTATACATTATAATAAATGTTACTAAAATTTCCAACACAAACATGAGTTATAACAATTGTTACCATCTATGTACCTATTAATAGATCATCAAAATATATGAAGGAAAAGCTAACAGGCTAAAAGGGAGAAATGTTGTGATTTTCAATACTTCATTCTCAACAATAGGAATTATACCAAGCAAAAGGTAAGTAGGAAAAAGAGGACTTAATAAGCCAAATAGATCTAGGAGACGTGTATAGAACACTACACTCAATGGCATCAGCAAACACATTCTTCACAGTACACAAGGGACATTTTTCTAGGATAGACTGTATGTTAGACAACAAATGAAGTCTCAGCGGATTTCAAAAGATAGGTATCATACAAAATATCTTCTCTGACTATAAGAGGTTGAAGTTAGAAATCAACAATAGAGGTGGAACCCAGGGTGTGTAGCTCAATGGTAGAGGACTTACCTGGCATGCCTGAGGCTCTGGTTTGATTCCCAGCATGGGGGGATGGGGGGAAATTGGAAAATTCGTGGAAGTTAAACTCCACATTCTTAAACAACTTTTCTGCCTTTGGATTAATTAATATTTTAGTATTCCATTTAATTTCTCTATTAACTGTAGTCATACTTTTGTATGACTGTAGAACATATATGTGTGTAAATATGAATATAACGTGTACACATGATTATGTATATGTGCATATGCAATTTTATATATTGATATGTGTGTGTGTTGATTTCTTTTGAAATAGCAATATGCATCCTTAAGTACTTCTAGTCTACTTATATTTTGTAATAAACTACCTCAAATAAAATGTAGGAAGCTTGCTGTCATACAGATTCATTAAACCTCTCATTCTTTGATGTACATATGTAGTATGTTTGTGTTTGTTTGTGTGTACTAATTATTCTACATACATTACAGTCATTCAGGTTTGCTATCTTGTGTTGTTTCCCTTCAACTTGAAGAACTTTTAATAGTATTACTCATCAATGATGATAATATCAACAAATTCATTTTTATATTGATATATAATTTTCAAATAATTTATACTGCTGGATATAAAACTCTGGGATAATTCATGAAAACATCTTTTCATTTCTTTAAGGTTATGGTCTTCTTGTTTAACTTTCTTTGTCAGAAGTCAGACAATTTTTTTGTCTGCATGTATATACTTTTTTTCTGTTTTTTTTTTTTTTTGAGAGAAGGACAGTGAGAGAGAGAGAGAAGGAGAGAGAGAATCAATTTTTTATTTAGTTTTTCATGTGGCCTTCGTTGCTCCAAAACTTCTTTGTGTATGTGCCGCTGGGGTTTGAACTCACATACTTGCACATGCCATACAAGTACCATAACCACTGAGCCATCACTCCACCCCCTCAAGATACACTTCGATTTTGTAAGCTTTATTTTAATATGCTTAGCTGTAGCTTTATTTTACTAAGCCTGTATTATTTGAATATTTGTTCCTTGTCACAATCAGACTTTAATAACTATTTTGTGAAGCTATTTATCTCACAAATCCATGAAACCTTCTTTTTTCAATATTTTTCTTTGATATTTAATTAAATATCATTTTACTTATATCTTCAAGGTCAAACTCCTTCGTTTTGCAGTATCTAATTTTCCCTTAGCATTTATAGGAAGTTTGTATCTTTAATTTGGTGCTTGAAATCTATTCCAGGGCATTTATATGCTAGAGAAGTGCTCTACTACAGAGCTATGCTATTAGAACTCTAGTACATTTTTCTTGTCATATATGTTTTTGTAGTTTTTGAAATTTTCAATTTAGTTTTTGTTTTTCAGTGAGGTTTCCCATGTAGTCACTCATTAAATACTTTATTTACTTTTGATCATTGAGCACATTTTTGGCTCTTATAAAGCTTCTATCTGTGATTGCTAACAGATGATCTCATCACAAAATGTTTTTAATGACATTTTAAACTTAGAAATGTTATATTTAACTGTTTCTTAACATACTAAGTATTTTATGTTTGACATTATTGATTATACTTGGTAGACTGCCTGCATTATTTTATCTTAATTTTTGTTTTTTGAAATATCTTCCTGATATTTCAGGAAGAGTCAAATTGTTTGTTTGCTTAAGAATGCCAGTTTTTCTTTTATTTTCAGTTCTGTGGTGCATCTTTAAACAAGGATGGTGTACTCACTTCAATGCAATAGGCTTTGGGAATCTCAAGTGGGTCCAGAGCCATCTAACCAGGTCAAAATCTCATTTGCAAGGTAGGAATTCTATAATCTTTTAATAAATCTTGATTTCTTTTATTCCTGTTCATATCTCAATCATCCAGATGCTTCTTTCTTTTATTATGTCCAGTGAAATGCCCACTATATAAGTAACCCATCTCTCAGGGAAAGAATCCCAAGAATCTCTGTGTCAATTTCCTTGGCTTTCTTCTGTGGAGCTCCCTGCACAGTAGTAATTTATTTTTTTTTTGTTTTGTTTACAAATTTTAGCCAGTTCAGAGGCTTGACTTGGCCTCCTCAGCTTAGCAAGCTTATCATCTTATCAGTTCATAATGCAGAAATATAGTCAGGCACAAGGCTTAGGTGAATGTGGGATTGATTCAGAGAGCACATTGTTTTCTCATAAAACACAGCTGTCATGCTTTTGTCTACCTGAAAACAGATCCTCCATGCTTTCTCCATTTTTGTATAGTTGGTATTAGGAAGGTAAGTCTGATATCACATCAATTGTTCTGCAATCATCAGATGTCAGTCTGCCCCTTCCAAAATACCTGGATTTAGAGTAGGCTTCACCAATAATTTGAATTCTTAATCATCTCTAACAAATGCAGGCTTTCTCTTTACAGTTAATGACTGCAGTATTTCTTGTTGTTCCAAACAAAATCTCAGATTCTTTCTTATTTCTCTTTCATTCTCTCCATCCAGTATTTCAGGTAATCCTGTTAGATTAATGTCTACAACTTATCCCGAATGTTTCCTACTTTCTGTCTTTGACCTTTTCAAGGTCACGGCTATCCTTTATAGCATTTTATATACTATAGAAAAGGATGCCACCTCTAATCAAAGCTTTTCACTAAAGTTGTAATCTCACTCAGGGAAAAAAAAGTCAATGTTCTTGTAGCAGACTATAGGAGTAAAAGATTCTAAACATTATTCCTTCATTTCCTGTCATTATTTTCTTTGCATATTTATGCATGTTTGTATTTGAAAACATTGTCCTCTTTATTCCACTTGTGGTAGACCAAGATTATTATTACTCCAATGTCTCTCCAGAGGATGTTTATTTGACAGAATGATTTTCCTTCAGATATGCACATTGGTCTCCCTTAAATATTACTTTTTGAGTGAAACTATCTCTGCCTTCCTCAACTAAAATGCCATTTTCTTCCAATCTTATCTCAAACCACAACTACACCCATTTTTTTCTCTTCCACAATCAGTGTAGTAGAGCAAGCCACAAAAGAATTTGAGATATGTATTTGTAATAAATTTTTGTCACTTTAAACATGTGGCATTTATTTTCTCCTTTTAGAATAAGAGGTATATACTTTTGTTTTGAGAAAAGAAAGTTTCCCAGTTGGATGTTGTTACTTCTGGAACCCAGCCAGGAGTCATAGATTATTTATTAGTTGATGTCTTTAAATTAACATACTCTTTTTTTTTCATTTTTTAAATGTTTTATATTTTTATTTTTTAAAGAGAGAGACAGTGAGAGAGAAAGAGAGAATCAATTTTATTTAATTTTTCACATGACCTTTGTTGCTCTGACACTTTGTTGTGTACATGCTGCTGGGATTCAAACTCATGTACTCATGCATGCCAGGCAAGCACCGGAAACCATTTAGCCATTGCTCCAGCCCTAAATTAACGTACTATTGAATCTGTTTGAAAGGTATCATTTTTAAAAGCCTTTTTTGATGATTTTTCTGTAACTAATTTTAAAAAGTTGAAACTATAAATTTAAATGTCTCTACCTTTATGAAATGACTCTTATCTATCCCTGCATGAGCTAAAGCAATTTCCTCCTCTAATAAGTTTTTTTGATAAGGGCAGTCAAGTATTTACAGTCTATATCAATGTTAATATGTTAGTCAACTGTTGTCATTGTGACCAAATACTGGAAGAGAACTTCTCACAGCAGGAAAAGTTTGTTTTGGGGTCACTGTTTCAGGGGTTTAATCCATGGTCAGCTGATTCCATTGCTCTGGGTCTATGGTGAAGCAGAACATGATGGCAGAAGAGCTTGGTAAATTAAAGCTGCTCACCTCATGACAGCCAAGAAGCATTGAGAGTGTGAGGAGCTAGCAGCAGAATACATAATTCCAAGGCTCACCTCCAGTGACCCACTTCCTCCAACCAAAACCCACCTGTCCATAGTTACCACCCAGTAACCCACTGAAATTATTTCATCAAAATGATTAATGCACTGCTGAGGTTATAGCACTCTTAATGTAATCATTTTAGAGATCCACTGAAATTATTAACTCATCAAATGGATTGATCCATTTATTAGGTTATAATTCTCATAATCTAGTCATTTCACTTTACACAGGATTGTTTAGGATTTCCTCAAATCCAAACTATAATAGTTAGTAATACATAAATATGCAGAAGCATTGAATGAAGAATTTATTGAGTTCAAATTCTAACTTTCATTATTTAACACTTTGGAAATTATGAATCTTTCTGTAATTTGTCTTCCTACATTCGGTTTCTCCACATATACTTTGTTTCCTCAAGTTATATCTCATTCCAGATGCACTGTCTTGTACATAGTATATATTTCCTGCTAAAAATACATTGGGATACCTATAGAAAGATCTGGGTTTGCAGGTTAAGAATAAGAAAGATGATAGATTGAGGAATTTAAGAATATATTTTTGCACCATATGGTGTAAATAAAATGGCTCCAGAAAGATATGTCACTGTTTAATGGGAAGTAAACTATAAAAGTTTGTCTTAGTGTGGTAACTTTAATAATAAATAGTATATGTTAAAATGTACAGCATAATACAAGGACATTGAAAAATATATTAACACCAGTAACTGTCAGCAACATAAAATAGAAATGAAACATATAATCATTTCATATTTTAAAGATATGATAATGGATGGAAATAGTAACAAGAAATTCATGGACACCTAGGATAAGTATAGTATGAGAATTTGTAGAAGTTCATTAGTGCATCAAGAAAGAGAATGTGTGACTTACACAGAGAAGTGAATTTTGATTTAAAAAAACAAAACCAAGGAAAAACAAACTTGGAGTTTCTTGAATATCAAGCTTGTAATTTTGCTTTCTGGCAAACTCACCAAAAGCATAATTTAATTAGGGTAGAAAAACTTAGTATTCCCTAGTCTCTTTTGCCTGTTAGTTCCACTCTTCTTAACCACAACGGCAGACCCCAGAAAGGTAGATAGCACAAATCATCCCCTGGTGTCCTCTTGATATCAATTACTTGGTTGGGGATTTTTAACTTCTAAGCATCTATTACCTCAGCTAATCTTCCTTGAGCTTTACTATTGGCAAAATGAGTTGAGATCAAACTAATTAGAGATAGATAAAGTCTGTGGACCTAAAGTCTACAGTAAAAAAGTTGACAGTACAAAATAACAGCTTTCAAAGTGTGGTCCTCAATCTCTGAATATCCCTAAAACTCAGGGAAACTATAAGATCAAATTGCTTTATTTACTTATTTCCTTATATTGACAGCTGCATGATGATATAAAAGCAATCTTAAATAAAATATCTGGGTACCATGACACAAATTAAGTCAGTAGCAACAAATTACACTCACAAAACTTGTATTCACTGTGGTAACTTTACATTACATACCAGTTTTAATTACCAACATCTTAATAAAATACTAAGAATGTCCATTTCATGAAATCTTGATCCTTGGGCACATGTTCTTTTTATATGAAGAGTGATGAAATGTGTTGTACCCAAAAACACTTTGGTACATTCCAGAGCATGATGGTTTTCATTGTGAAAAGTGTTCATGTGATCTGTGTGATTGGTAAGCTGATACAGACACTTTTTTCATGGAACACCATCTTCTCTTGTAATAATAATTGTCATAAAGCTATGGTTCATCAGGCTTTGCACTTACTAAAAAAGTAACAAAGTGTTCCATTATTTTAAGCAAAATAATTGATAACAATGAAGCCAACATGAAACTTCAAGTTTTTTTTTAAATTTGAATTTGAGGAAACATGCCTCAACTTCTATACTCTTACGAGGTTCCTGATTTTTAGTAGCAGATGTGATTCTTTGCTATTATATAATGAAATGTGAAAAACTTTAGAAGATCTGCATCACTGAGGGAACCAAGAATTTTCCAAACAATCAATGCATTATGTTACAAAATCATGCATGAGTAAAACATGAGTTCCAAGTGCAATATAAACCGATTTTAAAGCACTGCATGAAATGACTCTCACTTTCTTTTGGTCTCCACTAGCAAAGTTCTCCAGGTTTAGGACAGTCTCTTCAGAAAATTTTTTTCATACCATTTGAAACTCTTCTCAGCTTCTACCCACTGCCCAGTACTAAAGCTACTATACATTTATAGCCATATCTTTGCAAAAACTACCTTTAAGGTATGATAATCTGAATTAGTTACCTCCTGAAAGGAACAGTTTTTTAAAAATTCAGAAGATTTGAAAAACACCTACTTTTTAGAGTCTGACATCCATGTGTGGCTTAGGTAGATCCTGTTTCTGATTGTCTCATAAGTTTGCCATCAAGGAGTCCACAAGGGCTGAAGTTGTATACAAAGGTTCTTTGGTAGGAGGACACACCTTCAAGCTTTCATGGTTACTGGAAGGAATAGAATTCTTACAAGCTGCTGGATGGAGTTCCTTGCAGCCCTTGCCATGGGCCACCCTCAGCTACTTATAATTTGGGCCTTTCCAACATGGTTGCTTGCTGTGTGAAGTCATGCGCTTTGAGAAGGCAGTACAGCTTAACATTAACAAGACAGAATTTACAATCGCTGGTAGCCTACTAATCAAAGTGGCATCTCATGACCTCTGCAAAATTCATTTTGGATAAACACAAGTGACAGGTCCTTCCACACTGAAGATTAAGCATAATTCAAGAGTGAAAACCAGGGTGAGGGGAGCATAGGGAAGTAGCTTAATGTCAGCTTGTCACCATTTCTGATGCTGATTTTGTGGGTTGTTCGAATTATTTCTGTATTCTTGTTTTGCTGTTGTTAACTTTTTGCATTTAAAAGATTTTTAAGTGGGGCTGGAGCAGTGGATTGGTGGTTACAGCACTTGCCCGGCATGCGCGAGTATGTGAGTTCAAAACCCCAGCACCACATACACAGTGATATCTTGGAGCAACAAAAGCCACATGAAAAACTAAAATAAAAAAAAATTGTTTCTCTCTTTCTCTCTCTCTCCCTCTCTCTTTAAAAAAATATAAAATATTTTAGGTGAGTATTTTTCATGTTAAATAAACTACATGTGTAATTAATCTTAGTTGTATCTGAGTATTTATGAGAATTTTTCCATTAAATTAAGTCAAAACGTACAACATGGTATATTACATTTTGTCCTTGATCCTGAAAGAGAGTGGGTCCATGTGAAATTTAATTATGATACCTGTCTTAATTTAATAAGCAATCAACTTGATTTTTCCTCTTTTCTCATTTTTTGTTTACACATTTACTAGTAATATATAAAGGCATAACTGAAAATATATAATTTTAAAGTTATTTATAATAATTTTTCATTGAGGACATATTTATATATAATATTTGAATACATATGTATATACTTATATGTTACTGTATCAGTCTAGATTCAAAACATAATAATGAATTCACTCTTTTCAATAGTTAGGTTTTATATAAAATTTTATATAGTTTTAAGAATATTTGTAAATGTCCTTTTTTCACAGAGTCGTAGACTACAGCTGCTCTATATTTTTTATTTATAAACAATGGTAATTTTCTTCTACATCAGTTCTATAATTTTGAATTATAGAAAAAAACATATAAATATCATCATATTTCTGAAAGGTTATGATAAAAACTATCTGATATTTCTAAAATGAAAAAATTCAATAAGCCTGGGTCTTAAAACTCCAGATAAAATTTCACCTGCCACAAAATTTCTTTTGATTCTAACCTTGAGCACATGAGTTCCAAAGGTTTTTTTATCTAGTCACAATCAATGTGGAAGTTCCAAAGGGCTTCATTATGGTTTGGATACGAGGTGTCCTGTGAAAGGGGACAATGGAGAAATTGTTCAGAGATGAAATGTTTAGATGATGAGAGTTATACTCTAACAGTGGATTAATCCACTCGATGGATTAATTATTTGAAAGAACTACTGTATTGGATGGTGTCTATTAACAGGTAGGTTATGGCTGGAGATGGTTTGTTTATTGTCCCTGGTGAGTGAAGCTCTCTCTGCTTCCTGCCCATCATGAACTGTGTAAATTTTCTCTGTCAGAACCTTCCACCATAATGTTTTTCCTTTCCATGGACTAAACCTCTGAAACTGTGAGCCAAAATAAGTGCTTCCTCCTCTATGTTATTTTTGTCAGGGCTTTTCACCACGATGACACAAAGCTGACTTAAAACAGGCTTTTCCTCTCCTTGGTACTATATGACCTGATCTATAGATGTGGGGAGTAGTCTTGTCATGGATTTTGTTTTCTGACTAAGTCGTTGATAACTCCTTATGCTTATAATAGAAAAAAATAGCATCTTCCTTTTAAATCCTCATCATTAATTTTTGTAAGAAGATCGAATGCACTCTCAGGCAGTCAGGGGTCCTTGGTTCTATTCTAAGTACTAAGAAAAAAGACAATTGGAATAAATGGTATCTGGCAAATCCAAAATTTGCAGCACAGGCTGGCCAGGTGTTGATATTGCAATCTTAAGTTGAAAATCCATGTGGCAGGCTGTTAGGCCAAAACCACTCCGGAATTGAAAATGCTGTCTTCTTTTTAGTGGAGGTGCTCATGGGTTTGAAACCAGGGGTGCTTTACCACTTACCTACAGAACAAGCACTTTTTAATTTTTATGTTATTTATTTATGTATTTTTTTAAAGAGAGAGGGACAGTGAGAGAGACAGAGAGAAACAACTTTATTGAGTTTTTCACATGGCCTTAGTTGCTCCAACAATCAGTTGTGTACGTGGTGCTGTGTACGGGTCCTCCTGCTTGCCAGGCAAATGCTGAAACCGCTGAGCCCCTGCTCCAGCCCATGTATTTTAATTTTAAGACAGAATCTCATTAATTTGCTGAGGTGGGGTTGGAATTTGTGATCCTTCTGCCTCAGCATCCTTATTTTACTGGCATTTCAGGCTTGTCCCAGTGCCCCTGGCTTGATAATGTAATCTTGAAGTAGAATTCCTTCTTGTATACATTAATGAGCTATGCTATGGATGGGACCCAAGTCAATCCATGAAATTAATTTTTATCTTATACACACAACCTGAAGATGATTTTTTACATTTTTAGTGCACCTATATTTTGCAGGTGACCATCACGGATCACATGTAACATTTTCTACCCGCAGTGTCATATTCATGCTCAAAAGTTTCAGGGTTACCTCACTCTACAAGTGGTTACAAAAACTTTGGTACATATATACAATGGAATACTACTTGGCCATTAGAGAAGACGATATTATGGCTTTTGATATCAAAATATCAAATGGATGGAGATGGAAAGAATTATGCTTAGTGAAGTATCCCAATCTCAGAGACTAAAGGGCCGAATGGTTTCTCTCATCTGTGGATGCTAGAATATATGGGGAAGCAGTAGGGTAGATGGCTAACATATCAATACTTCAAATTGAATGACTCTCAGAGTAATAGTGGGATGGCTCCCTAGGATACTTGGAGGCGTAAGGAGGGGGATGGGGAGGGGGGAGGGTGTATGAAGACCTCATAGGAGTCTGGAGAGTGGGAATATGGGGGAACCATCCCAGAAGCCGATGTCATTCCTCCACGCCATACCCATTTAACGCATGAGTTCTTCTGGGGGAAACTGCAACAGGTGAAACCCAAGGTGGTCATCCATGTTTTGGCATTACCCCTGGATAACAAAGTATATATACATTGATTACTATTGGTTTGATAATGTTTCCCCCTCAATTGTACCTCTATATACTTCTAATTAAAAAAAAGAAAAAAAAGTTTCAGGGTTTAGAACATTTCAGATTTTGGATTTTCAGATTAGTGATATTTAACTCAGGTATATATCTATAACTATAAGGTTATGTATTTATGCACTATGATGTCTCTTTTTGTCTAGATAGTTTCTGTATTTAATTGATTCAGAGCAGAAAGAAATAACAATTTATAGAATAAAAAGTGTTTTCATCAACATACCTAAATTTGATTTTCCTAGATCTGATCTATTCTTTACTGTTTGCTGTTCTCTTTTTCTGTTAAAATTATCAAAACAACTATGATTGATTTCTATCAATGCTTAGTGTCACTTATTGCACATATAGAAATATATACTGAGTTTTATATTAATGTTCCTGAAATACGAATTCATATTAATTTCTCAAAATCTTTGTATATGAATCTAAATACTGTTATATTGATGAGTTTATAATGTAGATTAAAACTTCCAAGGACATCCCCTGAGCAAGACTTCTGCTTGGAGTCACCCCACCTACCCACAGACAGGCCAGCAGACAGACAGGACACTCCCAAGGAGGTCCCCACCCTGAGCCTCTCCCCTACAGTGCATACCTGCCAGGTCCAGATATATTGAACCTGTCCCTGCTGCCAAGGATTTCAGGTCCCATCGAAGCATGCAGCCAGGCCCTTCCAGCCTGCCCCCGTATTTCTAAGACCCCAGGACCCAGTGACACATCCTACCCACTGCACTTCAAAAATTAGCACTCTTAAAAGCAGTGTGGAAACTCCTCAAAATATTAGGTTTAGATCCACCTTTAAGACACAGTTATCCCTCTTCTGGGTATTTTCCCAGAGTTAGAATCAGCACATTACAGTGACACAGCAAAATCTATGTTCACAGCAGCTCAATTTATAGTTGTTCAATTATAGAATCAACCCAAATGCCCCTTAATGGATGAATGGATCCAAAAGCTGTGATTTATATATACTATGGAGTTCTACTCAGATATTAAAAACAATGATATTATGGCCTTTGAAGGTAAATGGATGGCAGCAGAAGAAATTTTGCTGAGCAAAATTAGCCAAACCCAGAGACTCAAGGGCCAAATGTTTTCCCTCATTTTTGGAGGCTAGAGCAAAACCCAGGAGATTGACACAGGAGAACTACAAGTTCAAAACCAGCCTCAGCAACTTAGTGAAGCCCAAAATAACTTGGTGAGACCCTGTCTCAAAAATAAAAAAATAAAAAGGGGTGGGGAGATGGCTCAGTGGTTAAGCATCCTGGGTTCAATTTCTGGTACTGAAAAACAAAAAAACAACCCCCCTAAAAAAAATACTTTTTTCCTGCCCATTATTTAGTACTAATTGAATACTTAGTTAGACTTTGTATTAGGGACTGTTTTCTTTATAATTGGGTTTTGGTTGCTTGATCAAAAAAAAATCTATCTACCACAGTTAAAGGTTGAAGATCAGTGATGTCTTTAAGATCATAGACCAAAATAACTATGTATATGATCTTTACTCTAGTTGATAAAGTTCTTTTTCCTATGGACTAATAGTTTTGAAACCATTATATTTAGATAATGGAATTAAATGAATTAATAGATGGTGGGTGATAGGAACTAGGTTTTATCATCATTGGAGCAGGAGGTTATAGAGAAGGACAAAAGTGTAAAAAGCTCCATATGTTTATGGTTTAGAGTTGGGGAAAAGTACGAGCTCCTATTTAACTTTATATGGACACAGATGGAAGTGCATTTAAGTATTCATGCATATATGTGTCTGTACAAGTTAGTATACTCACATGTACTTCTTTGGTCTGCCAGTTGAGTCCCTACCATACTCTAGTAACATAAATGTGTCAAGTACCTGATAATGCTATTTAGCATCATTCTTTAATACAAGAAACTAAGATTCCTGCAGAAACAGCTGATTCTAAGATTGAGACAAGAGGTGTGTGAGACTAACACATCCTGTAATGCTTAAAGAAAGGAAGCAAGGAAATGTTCAACAAAAAAATATAATGGTGGAATGTCAAAGAGAAGCCAATGAAGCTGGAATGATTTGAGTAACAGAATAAAGTAGGTTTGATTTATAATCCAAAGCAAAAAATGAATAATATGAAGCAATGTTGATATAAGCACATGATTAAATGAAAAATAAATTGATAATAAGCAAATATATTCTGTTGCAAAACTCCAAATAATATACCTACAGAGACACTATGGAGATAATTCTCCACTCTTTAAGTGTATGCTTTAAACAGTGACTTTCTGGACTTGAGAGGTGGTTCAGTGGTAGAGTGCTTCTCTGGCATGCACAAAGACCCACGTTGGATCCCCAGCAACACATACACAACTAAGTGGAGGAAAAAAATGAAAAAATAAAAATAAAAAATTAAGTCTTTCTTTCTCTCTCTCTCTCTCTCTCTAAATATCTAATTTCCAAACTGTTAAGCTATTTAAAAACAATGAAAATCTGAGAAACTGTTACACTCGAATGGAACCTAAGGAAACATGACAACTTATTAATACAGAGTCCTGAAACAGAAAAAAAGAGACATTGGGTTAAAAACTGCTTTAGCTCATTTTGCATTGCAATATAAGAGCACCGGAGACTGGAGTTATATATAAAAACTAGAAACTTATGCGGTCAAGTCCAAAATCGAGGTGCTGGTAGAGTTTGTCTTCCGGTAAGGGCTGCCCTTTGCATCCAAGATGACATTGCATTGCTGCATTCTCCAGGGCTGAGAGGAAGGGTGGTGCTGTGTCCCTAAATACTTCACACTGTGTGAAGTTCCTTTTCTTCAGAGCCTGCTCCTGTTCATTAGGGAGGAGCACTCATGGCTTAATCACCTTCCAAGAGTCTTACCTCTATCACATTGCCATACTTGAATTGTGGAAGAAACACTAACAAACTATAATTCTTTCAAAATATTACTTTATAATAATGTGGCAATATTAATCCATTAGTTATGACAAATGGACAAAGCTTATGTAAAAAAATAATAACTAAGGATACAAAATATAGGTTATGGGAATTCTTTATACTATATTTGCAGTTTTCCATAAATTTAAAGGATTCTAAAATTAAAAGTTTATTTTAAAAAAATCCACATGAAAATAAAAGGCAAAATAGACTTAGTTACTTTTATAGGACTAGTTCTAAAGGCAAATCAGTGTCATATTAGAACTCCTATTTCACCTATTTTCCAAGCTTCCGTTTGTGAGATACAGAGAATTGCCACTGCTGGAACTTTCAAGAAATTATCAATTCTTAAACAAAACTTATAATCACCTTTATAAGGAGAAAAACATGAGGGAGAAATTTTTTCTCATATTTTTATCACAAAATTCAGATCACAGTATAAGCCATCTAATATTTCATTAGTTTTAATCATTTATGAAAGCATATTTCAGCTCATTAATAATATAATGCCTAGATATAATGTTCAAGAAATACATATTTTATTCATTATCAATGAAAATTATTATTTTATTGTAAAGTATATGCAGAATGGTATATGCCACATAAACTTTTAGATATTTTTAATATACTTTCATCTAACTATTAAGATATAAACCTAGACAACAACTTTTTTTTAGCATTCCCCTGTGTTACTGATGACAATTTTTTCTGCCCCAATTCTGTGTTATTCATTTCCTTGGTCTTTCTTTTAATTTATATCAATCATGAACACATATTTCAAATCAAATGTTGTTTGTTTTTATAAAATGAAGCGCAAAGCATGTGTCTCCCTGTTCAAATAAAGTTTAATATTGTCAATATATGCCAAAGACTTCCAGAAACATAAATTGAAGAGTCTCCAGTATACTGTGTAATTGCAGGTTCTGTAAAGGTTTAGAGGCTTCTGGATAATTCAGTGGGAAAAACTATGAGTTTTCAAAGAGATAAGGCTCATCATGGTTGGCACATGTGTCAAGGCTATAGTTTGGACCACAGACTCACTAGAGGACATGTCATTGTCATGACAATGTCAATCCAAGCACGGGGAAGAATCAAGAATTATTGCTTGGTGTTTCCCATAGAAGACCTTATATTTTACAGTTCAGAGATAAAAGTTCATTCTAGGAATGAAAGAGTGCAAGGAGTAAAGATGTCCCCCAGTACCATGATGGTAACAAAGCTACATGAAGACCTACCAGTTTTTCAAGGAATTGCTTGAAAATGGTGAAAGCACACTAAACACAATAGGGAAGTATATGCTATGATCAACCAGATATCATGTTGGAACTGCTTGAAAGAATGGTGTTCATTTGTTTATGTAATCATCTACTCTCCTGGAAGAGACTTAAATATAGAATGGAAAACCTGCCCATAGATATATGCTAATTTAGGGGAATGAAGTATCAGTAGTAAACATTTTTTTTAATTTTTTATTTTGAGCAACCTTACAAGATTTTAACAAAATAATATAAAATGTGTATAAAATATGTATATATTCTGGATATTGCAATTATCCCC
>PVKS010029868.1:0-24954 GCA_004027875.1 Aplodontia rufa | reverse complement strand
TATTTCTGGCTGGATATGACCAGTTTTAACTTTTTTTTTTGAAGATGTATTCAGGGGATCTGAAAGTCAGAAGATATGTTATCAGAGCTCCATCTGCTGGTAGTTGTCGGACATGACTTCTGTGATCCCTGAGGTGGGGGTCAGCCTCTCCGTCCTGTGAAAGACCAGTTTGTGTTGGGAGGACAGAGCCTTTAACTCCGTTACTCCTCAGTCCCAGATCCTTTATGAGAGGAGGATTCATGCCCTGGACTCCACCTTCTGCTGAGACTTCCTGTGTTCAGCTGCTGGATCCAGGCACAGTCCTATGAGCCTGTTTTGCAGACCCGGGGGAGGCGGGTCCAGGGCAGGAAGTGTGGTCTCAAAAATGGATGCTCCTACTGCCTTGCTGCTCCCACAACTTCCCTAGGGCTTCAGCCAAGCCTTCTGGTCCCGTCTCCTCCCTCGATCTCTGCTGATTCCTGACGGGGCACCCAGAGCTTGCTTTGCAGTACCAAAGAGGTCCCGCCCTGATCGGGCAGGCTGGGAGTGTGGCAACCAGCAAGCGGACAAAGCACGGACGCTTGCCGGGCCTCCTCGACCCTGCCGAATCCGCCCCGCCTCCTCCACGCAAGCCGCTGCTCCGCACTTGCTTGGACACTGTTTCCAGTCACCGATCCCGTCGCAAAACAGAACGCAGGTCCAAGAGGGGTCCTTGCGAGAACGCTGATTTTAAAGTTGCGCGGGTTTTTCTTTGCAGATGTGACTCGGGCGGGCGGGAGTGTAGGCGGGGTGGCTGCTGCTGAGACAGATCAGAACAAAGCCCCAGGTCGCTTCCAAGTCTCTATTTCCCAAATCTACTGCCAAGATTAGGACTGGTGGTTCACAATGCCAATCTCCCCAAACGCACCTGGAAATACTGGCAAGAAGTTGGAGAAATCCCGATCAGTTGCGGAGGTGCAGGGAAAGCCTTTTGTCTTCAGAACGCCATCTTGCTTCTCCGCAGTTTTCTTTTCTTGATGTGTCTTTGTTGGGCTTTGTTATCAGGGTTTTATTTGTTTCATAAAAAGTATTTGGAAGGGTTCCAACACTCAATTTCATGGAAAAAGCTTGTGAAAGATTGGTGTTAATTCTTCTCTGAAGTTCTGGTAGTACTCTGATGAAAATCCATCAGGTCCTGGGCTTGTATTTTTTGGAAGGCCTTTGATTGCTGTTTTAATTTTGCTATCTGAGATTTGTTGGTTTAGAATTTCAATGTCCTTCCTTTGTTAATTTGGGAATGTCATATGTGGCAAGATATTTGTCCCTTTCTTTCTGATTATCAAATTTGGAAGAGTATTATTTTTCAATATAAGTTCTTGTATTCTTCTGGATATTGGTTGAATCAGTGGTGGTATATCTCCATTTTCATCTTTGATTTTGTTGATTTGCTTCACTTCATTCTTCATTTTGGTGAGGTTGGAAGGGTTTCTCAATTGTATTTATTTTTTTCAAAGAACCGACATTTTGTTTTGTTGATACTTTGTATTTTTTTTGTTCCCAATTTCATTGATTTCAGCTCTGATTTTAGTTATTTCCTGTCTTCTGTTAGGTTTGGGATTGGATTGTTCCTCTTTTTGTAGGAATTTGAGTTGGAGCATAAGTTTATTTATGGGCTCTTTGCTGATTTTTGATGAAGGTACTCAGTGCTATAAATTTATTTCTTAAGAATGCTTTCATAATGTCTCAGATGTTTCAATATGTTGTTTCACCATTCTCATTCATTTCCAAGAATTTCTTGATTTCTGTTCTCATTGCCTCTTTTATCTATTCTTCATTTAAGAGGGTATTATTCAATTTCCATGTATTTGAGTAGTTTCTATTGTTTTTCTTGCTGTTAATTGCTAAGATCATAGCATTGTGGTCTGATAGGTTATGTGGGACTATATCAGCTTTTTTATGTTCGTTAAGTTTAGTTTTGTAGATTAGGATGTGGTCTGTTTTGGAGAAGGGTCTGTGAGCTGCTGAGAAGAAGGTAAACTCAGCTAATTTGGGATGGAATATTCTGTAAATGTCTGTTAAGTCCAGTTGATTTATAGAATTGTTTAGGTTGGAGATATCTTTGTTAATTTTTTCCCTTGATGATCTGTCTATTATTGATAATGTTGTATTAAAGTCCCCCAGTATTACTGTGTTGAGATTGATGAGGGGTTTGATGTCCTTGAGTACTTTTTCCATGTATTTGGGAGGGTTGTAATTGGGGGCATAAATGTTAACTATCGTTATGTTTTCTTGATGAATTGTTCCTTTAACTACAATATGGTGACCTTCTTTGTCCTTTCTGATAGATTTTTGGTCAAAATTAACTTTGTCAGATATAAGGATTGCAATGCCAGCCTGCTTTCTCAGGCCCCAAGCCTGGTAGAATTTTTGCCAATCTTTCACTTTCAGTCTGTGTCTAATTTTTATTGTGAGGTGTGTCTCCTATAGGCAGTATAATTTTGGATTTTGTTTTTTGATTCAGGAAGCCAATCTGTCTTTTAATTGGGACATTGATTCTATTCACATTCAGAGTTAGAATAGATATGAGTTTCTGGATCCCTGGTGCTATGACTATTGCTGTGTTTTGCACCATCTTGGATATCTTTTAGTCAGTTATGTGCTTATTGACTTTCTTCTGTTTATGGGCTTTGGAAGTTGTTTGCATGTTCTTTTGAATGAAGTATGTCTTTGAGAATTTTCTGTAAAGCAGGCTTTGTGTTTAGTACCTTGCTAGGTTCAATTTATCATGGAAGTACTTAATTTCTCTATCACATAAAGCTGAGATTTGCAGTGTATAGTATATTTGGATGAAAATTATTTTCTTTCAAGATTTGAAAAATATTGTTCCATGCTCTCCTGGACTTTATTGTCTGATCTGAGAAATCCACAGTAATCCTTATTGGTCTACTGTGAATATGATTTGGTGTTTTTTTCCTAGCTGCTTTTAGGATTCTTTCTTTGATTTCTCTGATATTCATTTTATTTATGATGTGTCTCAACGAGCTTCTTATTTTGTTAGGTCTATTTGTTGTCCTGTAGGCATCTTGAATTTGATTTTCGGAATAAATTCTGATGTGGAGAAAATTCTCCTAGGCAATCTGACTTAGAAAATTCTTAATGCCCCTTGTTTCTTGTTGAATGTTTTCTTTAATACCAATTACTCTCATGTTATTTCTTCTCATCTGTCTAATACTACTTGGAAGTTCTAATCATGCTCAGTAAGCTTCTTTTCTTATCTGTCCTCTTTGAACTCAAGGTTGCTCAGCCTGTTTTAGTTGTCTGATGCTCGTTCCTTGAGAGCTGAGGTTCTATTTTTTACTGAATTTCCTTTCCTATTAGTATCTTCCAATGAGCTTTTGATTTGATTGACAGTGTTTTTCAATTCTAAGAGCTCTGCTACATCTCTTTTCAGAATATCTGGCTTTCTATAGATGTGGTATCTCATCTCCTGAAATTGCTCTCTTATCCCTTTCCTTAAATCTTCTTTTAATTCTTTGATTCAATTACTAATCATGTTGTTGATACATTTTTCTAGGTTCTTATTTAGGACCCAAACCATGGACTCCTTGGAGCTGTAGGAGTGAGATGGTGGATTTTTTCTCTTTTTCTCATTTTCAGTTAGAGGGAGTATGGCTTGGAGCCTGTCACTGAATAATTCTCTTGGTTGCTTTATTGATGGGATTGGAGTTTTTTATGTCTTTGTTTAATTGTGCTGGGGTACAGTTTGGGTACTACATTTCAATGGCTGGCTCCCCAATTTGTGAATTATTTGGGACCTTTGGTTTTTACAGTACCTCAGGAGATAGAGGGTAGGAGTCAATAAGTGCAGTCAATGCATACAACAGATAGCTCCTACTGTACCTGTTACAGTGTTGATTAGCATCTATAGGAGCAATCAGATTAGCAGTTTTCTTCCAGGAGAGTTCTCAGACTGTATTTGGTTAGCAAGCAAACAGTAATTTTCAAGTATGGCGTTCACTTCAGTTTACCAGGACCTCTGTAGGTGAGGGGAAAAAGTCTATAGAGAGCAAAGGGAATAGGGTAGGAAGGTAGTGTTGGACTTGTGCATTAAGAGATAGAGCTTTAAGGTAGTGGAAATGATGTAGGCTATTCTGCTAAAGATAAGGTGAAGATAGAAATGGGATGAGAGTGGGGTAATGACTTTGAGGGAGGATGAGATAGATCAGAGTACAGTTTAGGAATTGACAGAGTAAAGGGAAGAAGGCAGTAGTGGAAACTAGGGGTCTTTTCAGCCCAAAGAGACTAAGCACTAGTTTGCAATATCTCAGATAGTCACAGTCGATCCCAAACAAACTGGACATAGCACAGGCAGACAAAATAACAGAGCAACAGTGAACAAACAAATAAAAAATACATATATGCACCTAAGAACACTAATTCCAAGAACAAAAAAAAAATGGAGTTGGCAAGGTTATAAAGTATTTCTGCTGAGGTCATAATATACGATGATGTGTGTGTTCATATCTGATTTGTAGGTGGAGTCACTTCACAGTTGAGTTTGTTAGAGGGATTGAATTTTGGTGATCTCAGCTGAGAGTCAGATTCCCTGGAGGCTGGACCCCCAGTAATTTTCTCCTAAAGAGAGGTTGCAAATGTTCACCTTCCCTGCTTCCTGTGAGAACAGGCTTTTAGTACCACCCAAGTTGCACTCTAGTGTCTGCCCCAAACTCTCGTCCCACTTCAGCTGGGGACCCAGGAGTCACTGGAAGTCTTGTGGATCTTGGCACAGCTATAAGGGACTCTTGCCATTCCAATAAGATTGACTAGCCTGAACTGAGTTCTCCTGGGACCATTGTTGCCCCACTTTTGAGTGTCTTGAGGTCCCCACTTGCCCCCAGATGATGTGTGGGGCAGTCATAGCCCCAGCAAGGGGGTACACACAATAAGGAGACACCAGTTCAGCTAGACCCGTGTTTGTGGAGGTCTCACTGCAAACACAGTGGGACATGGAAGCCCAATCCCACTTGGAGTGCCCAGAACCTATGGGACTGCTTCTGTTTACAAAATTCAGGGTCTGAAAGTAGAGTAAAGCACTGGTCCCAGGGTGCTCCTTTCTGTTCATAGGTTGCTGAGGCTGATGCTAGTCTATGCCCAGCCTGTGAGATCCAGGAAGTATCTGCCAGTTCTGCAAGCCGATCCCTCCCAGCCTGTTTAGGTCCTGATCATGTACTGTGTGTGCAAACTGGAGTGTGTTGGGGGTGGACAGGAAGACTCTAAATGCAAGTTGCTGGACCAGTAGGGAGCCTCTGCCATGTCCGCACAGCCCCCAGGGCAGACAATCAGAACACTGGGGACCTGGAGCTGCTGTAGTCCGAGCTCACTATTCTGATCTGGATCTGGGTTCACTGTTGTTGAAGCAGTTTTCTGTACTTCCCACTGGGAGGGTTCAGAATGGTGAATGCCACCCCACTTCTCCCTGCGGCCAGATTCAGGGGGAGTCTGTTGTGTGCATTAATGCCATCTCTTGGTTCCTGCTGCTGGCACCACAGAGCTGCATGCTCTGCTGCTGCCAATGCTACCTGTGTCCTTCTGCTATCAGTGCTCTCCACTTTAATTGACTTTCTTTATTTGTGTGTGCTGCTTCCTCCTCTCAGGGCTGATTTACCAGCTGGGTTGCTGGAGCTGGAGAATTTTTATTTGGGTTTTCCCGTGTGCTCAGTTTGTCCACTGCTCTGGGTCAATAAACTTCCTTCCTTGGATACTAGTGAATTTAGGGAGAAATTTTGCTCTTCATCCACCTCACAGAAAGGCACTTCTCCCACCATTCTAAATCATTTTTACAAAAAGGAAGTTTGGAGAAATTTAAAGGACATTTGAAGAAATTTCTAAATAGCTTTTACATAAAGGAAATCTAAAAAACAAAGAAATTGAAACTGAGCCATAGAAGTGCATGGTTTAAAAAATGTTCTTCCTCAAGCCAGGCAGTGTGATGTGCACCTGTAGACTCTGCTCCTTCGAAGACTTAGGCTGAGGCATCATTTAAGCCCAAGGAGATTGAGGTCAGCCTGCACAGAGCAAGACCCTGTTTCAAAAATGAAAACAACAGAGTCATGGGTCGAATGTTTCCCTCATTTGTGGAGGCTAGAGTAAAACCCAGGCTTGGGTGAAAGTTCGTCAGATTCATGTATTAGACCCAGCAAAGGCATGGCAACATGTAATCTAGGGACACCATAGATATGTGGGGTAGGGGGGAAGTCAGGGAATGGAGGATAGGGATCTAGGGAGTAAATCAACAAAGTAGCATACTGTTTACCCCCCTGAGAATCTAAATAATACTTACGCAATCATTTAATTCTTTAAAATTCACAACCTAAGCATTTAAATTGCTTGTAGGGGCAAAATATAGAAGAATCAAGAGACTGGGGTGTGGGCCATGTGAGGTAATTCTGGTTTAAGAACAAATGCATATCTTATTGTTACTTTATAGGCAATTATGATTGTACAATAACTCAACTCCTTAAAAATTAAAAGTAAAAACAAAAGTACTTTCTTTGTTAATACTGGAAAATATTAAATTCAGTAGGTGTTCATATTTTTATCTTGTTTTTCACCTCTTATTTCAGAGTCCACATTTTCTTTACTTATGAAACAATTGCTGTGTAAAACCAACTTGTTACACCATCTAAATTTTTGTCATTCGTCTTCCAAGAGCATGTTTAATTCCTCTTCCCCCTTTTTGCTGTTGCAAAATCTTTTCATATAAATTATGTGTATTATTTTTCTATTTTCCCTATAAAATTGCCAGCATCTATGCTTGTTCTTTGACCAAAAATAATGTGACTAGATGTTCCTTCTGTCCTCTCCATGCTTGCTGGGTATTAATAGGTCTTAAAGAGCTGCTTCATATTTATGTGGTGTATTAGTTAGGGCTGTTTTATAGTGCTGTGTACTGAATGGCTTAAACATCAGAATTTTATATTCTCACAGTTCTGGAGGCTGGAAGTCTGAGATCAAGGTTTTGGCAGGATCAGTTTTGTCTAACGGTTTTTTTCCTTGACTTGTAGATGGCCTTCTTCCTCCGATGTCTTTACATGATGTTCTCTGTGTGTCTTTGACTTAATTTCCTCTTCTTATAAGGGCACCAGTCATATTGGATTTGGGCCAAGTGTAATGACCTCATTTAAGTTAAGTACCTCATTAAAGACCTTGTCTCCAATTCTGAGGTACATTCTGAAGTAGTGGACATTAGAACTTAGGTATATGAATTTTGAGGAAAACAATTTAGCTCATAACATACAGTCTTCAAGAGATTGTGGCAGTATGAATAGGAGAATATTTGCCTCTGCACAATTATTTTTTGTTTATTAAACCATCATTTTTGGTCTCAGCTTTTTTATTTTCATTTTATTTTGTCTGGCCTCTAGTGTATGTGTACAGTGAATGTAGATCTACAATCCTTATTGGGACTTGAACTTTCCCATTGAAATTATTCCTCCTTCATTACAGTAAGTCTTTTCATTTTTTACACGAATCAGCTATGTTTGTGAGAAACTGAATGAAATTAAAAAAATGTTAGACATTTTCTGTCATATGTGTCTGTGATATATTTTTCTACCTACTACAGAAGTTAGCATTGGCACTAGAATGTGGCCTGGATTAGTTTTCTGTTGCTGATGTAACAGTAACTACAAACTTAATGAATTAAAATAATATAAATGTATTTCCTATCATTCTGTAGGTCACAAGTTTAATACATGTCTCCCTCCAAAGGCTTAAAATTATAAAAGGTATCATTAGAGCTATGTCACATTTCTTTGACTTTTTCTGGATTATACTACCTGCCTTCCTTGGTTCATGGTTCTTTTTATCCATTTTCATAGCTAGCAGTTTAGCAAGCATCTCTCAGATCTTGTTTCCATTATAAATCTTTTTTTCTAACTTCATCCAGGAATGTTTTTCTACTTTTTGGACCTTACCTCTTATCATATCTGTACTTCTCTTTTGGTGCATAAGGTAAAGAATTTACATGTTCTTGTGACTCAGGTATGGAAATCTATGAGGGGAGAGGTGGGATGTCATCTTTTCTTTTTCATTTCTCCTTCACTTCTAGCCTTTATCCCTCCACATTATGGAGTTTGATTGCCACTCCAGACAAGCAATCCTGTATTATAATGAATGCATAATCATTATAGTAAAGCTAGGGCAGAGAAGACTGTGCTTCAACCTACTGACTTTTTTTTTTAAGAGAGAGAGAGAGAGAGAGAGTGAGAATCAGCTTTATTTTTTTCATCTGGGCTTTGTTTCTGTGACACTTAGTTATGTTTGTGGTTCTGGGGTTCGAAATTGGGTCCTCATGCATGCCAGAAAAGTGTTCCCAACTGTTGAGCCATTGCTCCAGCTCCCAACCTACAGCCTTTTGATGTGAAATATCTCCTGCTTACTTTTACCTGCCTTTACCTCACCCTCTCTGTATGAAAAGGTGGTAATGGATTTCATCAAGAATTTCTTTTAGGAGACATTACACCAGTGCTTTGGGAAAGAGAATGGAGTCTTCAGTTCAATTATATAAGCCCTATTACTAGCAGGAATTCCTTGAAGTTTTTTTTTTTTTTTTAGAAATACTCATTATATAGACTAAAATTTAAAAAAATTTGCATGAAGCAGGAACCTAGTAGAAAGCAGAATGATTTGATTTCAACTGAATACAATTTGAAGGAATGGTTCTCAATACATTTTCTTTCCATGGACTAACCACTTAGGGTTGTGTGTTAAGAATGCAGACTCCTGCACGCCACTCCAAACATACTGAATCACAGTTGAATTTCAATCATTTTAATACTAGCACTTTTTTTTCTTTTTTTTTTTTTAAAGAGAGAGGGACAGTGACAGAGAGAGAAAGAGAGAAACAATTTTTATTTAGTTTTTCATGTGACCTTTGCTGCTCCGAGACATTGTTGTGTATGTGGTGCTGGGGTTGAACTTGTGTACTTGCACATGCTGGGCAAGCGCCGTAACCGCCGAGCCACCGCTCCAGCCCCTTAATACTAGCACTTTTTAATAGTCATGCTGGCTTATGTGCATTCTGACATTTTAGAAGTGTTGCTTTAGACTTTTAACTAAATGATAGTGGCTTTGCTTAATGTTCCTGATGGCACAGCCAGCAAAATAGCAAAAAATATATATTTTGTCTTTATGGAATCCATTTTTTATTTGAAAATAGCAACCAAGACAATTATTTTCTGTATATAAAAATAAAAGGTAACGAGAAATGCTGACATGGAAAAAGTTCATGTTATGACAGGTGAAGCTGTGTATGTTCTTAATATAAAGAAAACACCTTCAAGTGAATAAGAAGGTGGTCTCAAGGTACAAGTTGCTAAGGACACATGGACACAGATAATTTACAAATTAAGAAGTAAATATGGTCAATTAAATTATCAAAAATGCTCAATAAGTAGTTCTGGTGTGTCATTGCACAGCAGGGTGACAACAGATAATGTTACTGTGCCATGTGTTTCCAAAACCTAGAACAAATGATTTTGACTATTTTTATCATAAATGATAAAAATTTGAGGAAATAGATATGTTTGATCTGATCTCAACATGTATACATATGTTGAAAGATCACCTGGTACTCCAGTAATATATGCTATTTTAGTGTGTTTATGTATCAATTAAAAATAAATTAGCATATAAGAAAAAGTTTAATAATATTAGAGAAGAAATGAATACTATTTGATAAATTTTTGTGCCTACTTTCCACACATGCATATATAGAACACATTTGAATATGAATTTATTGTATTTTATTATATGTGTGCATATATTTCACATGCTTCTATATGAAAAGATAATATCTTACTGAAGGTTACATTAAATAGACATGCTTTTTATATGCCATTCATGGGGATGCTTATTTGTTCATTCTTTTTAGAAGTACAATGTTTCTTTATAAATGTTTGTCTCTTGCCATGAGAACTTTTGTCATGTATTCCTTTCTGAAAAGGGGTTATAAAATAGTCTATGATATTATCCCAAAGTTAGCCAGATAATATTATATATGCATAGATATACAGAAGAGTACCTACAAGAATACATGAAGTTGTTAATGGTTGGTGGTTGTGAACGAGTAAAGATTATTGTATTATGTTTTTAATTTTATTTTTCAATATTCTCAAATGTTTCTGATAGGCATATGTTGCTTTTATCTTATTAAAAATAAAATAAATGAGCTGGAGCAGTGGCTCAGCAGTTGGAGTGCTTGCCTGGCATGTGTGAAGACCTGGGTTCAACCCCAGCGCCACATACACAACTGGGTGTCCAAAAAACAAAGACCAGATGAAAAAATAAAATTAATTCTGTCTTTGTCTGTCACTCTGTTTAAAAAAATAAAGATAAAATATTAAGAAATGATTTTATTCTCAGAAACTTCATATTAGAAAGGTAGAAATGTGAGAGCCAAGAACAAGGAGAGAGTTGATAGTGATTACTGTTACCTTCAAATAGGTGAATACTTAAAATATACATTCCCAAGGGTCTAGAAGTGAGATGGTATTAACAAGTAAGATAATTAGTATAATTACCAATACAAACCCTTCTTCTCTCCTTTTGTGAGTTCTTCTATTTCCGTATTCTTGTTCTTTACTTTTTACCCTGACTTTTTTTCTTCTTCCCATGCTTGTCAGTCATCTTGTCTTCAGTGATACAACATGCGTTTAGTGTGACACCTAGTGCTAAAGGAGATGTAACCTTTTTGAAGTGCTTGCTTAGTACAAACAAAAGTTTGGACAAATCACCAGTAAATGTGCTGTAAGTGATTTCCTCTGGGGAGTGTGGGAACTGAGTGTGTTAAGGAGACATTCCTTTTTTAGTCTACAGACTGCTGTTCTTATCTTCTTCTAGGATAATTTATTCATGTATTTTATAAATCTAAAATAAAAAAGTAGTCATCATATCTTGGGGGAAAAAGTGCTTAGTTAAAACTAAGTCTTTAATTTATTATCCATCAAAGATTTATTGAATATTGAGTCCTGGCTGTAAGAAATTCTTAATGTAAGGAATGAACTAAATAAAGGAAAGAGAGGGGAGAGGTGGCTCAACAGTAACACAGGTTTATTTATTACAAAGCTGCAGAGGGATATCCAATGGAGACTGAGAAAAGTCTTCTGCTTACAGCCTGGGATATATATAAGGGTTAGGCCATTGCTAAGGGGTTGTCCGGGATGGGTCCTTGTGGTATCACCTTCATAAGAAACATGGTATTTTCAGAGTTTCAGTCCTAGGTAACAATTTACTTTCTTTTCTTTTTTTTATTGATTCATCCTAGTCTTTCATAAGGAAGGGATTCATTATTACACATTCATACATGCATACAACATTATAAAGTAACTTGAACTCTATCCTTACCCAGGATTCCCCCCTTCCTTGGCCACTTCTTGGATGCATCTACACTGCATCCCACCCATTACAGCTATAAATGAATATATACATATGTAATTTCAGAGGGAAGTATGAGGGGGGGAGAGAGAGAGAGAGAGAAAGAGAAACAATTTTATTTGGTTTTTCATGTGGCTTTCGTTGTTTGGACACTTTGTTGTGTATGTGGTGCTGGGGTTTGAATTCATGTACTTGTGCATGCCGGGCAAGTGCCATAACCACTGAGCCACTGCTCCAGCCCTATAATTTTTTTTTTTTTTTACTTTGACAGCCCCAAATGTCTTCTTGGGTATTATTAAGCTTCTTAATAAGCTTTTTAGTGGAGTAGAGTATACCGTACTGTATTTATATCCCCCCTTTTTCCTCTGCATCCTCCCCCTTCTCTCCTCACCCCTGTCCACTTCATAACTAGTCTTCCCCCAGATCATGTGTTACTCTGCATTTGATGAGTCTGATATATAAACTTGACTATCTTTCACTCTATCCCTAGTTTTACTCTAGCTTTTGCATATGAGAGGAAAACATTCAACCTTTGAGTCTCAGAGTTTGGCCAATTTCACTTAGAATAACAATTTTCTTTCTTATGATGATGGAGTGTTTGGGGTTTCCTTGCATGATGGTGGACTGTTGTTGGTATAGGAACTGGAGTGGTCATGAGGTGACCTGTGTTCTATGATGGTGGATGTTTCAAAATGGTGCTGCCTGTGTCAAGTTCTTCCTGACACTTAATGTCACCTATTTTTGTGCCAGGCTACTTGGTCTATGAAGCCATTATACAAACTGAGTAATCTTGTTAAAGTACTTTGGTATATGTTAACTTTTTGTCAGCTAAGTCTCTTAAGACTGCACTTATTTTTCAAGACTTATCTTAATGTTCTTAAAATTATATAACTTTAAGCAGTAATTTTTGACAGGGACATTGTTATGATTGGAGAAATTTTATAACTTTCTGATTTAATTCAAAAGGTCTGTCTTGTTCATAAATCTTTGTAACTGACCTTATACTGTAGTCAGATTTCTTCATAGTATATACTTTCATTATTAATGTGGGAAAGAATGGGAGAAAAGAGAAGTGGAATGTGTAGCATTTTATTCTCAACTGTGTTGTTTTTCTGATTCTCGTTTTATAAGTCTATATGTATTCCAGATATGGACAAAATATTTTAATTTTGGCATTCATTATTAGTAGCACATTGGCAATTCAACCTCAGCTGCTCAGAGCCTGCCAGTAGATAGTTTATAAATTTTTTGTGTCTTAAAGAACAGCTGGGTTTTACAACAGTACTTGGTTTCAGATTTTATATTTCATCTGAAATACATTTATGTGATTTACCATGTTATCTTCCAGCTATCCAGAAAGCCTGCTGTTATGCAGTATAAGTAAGATATATTTGCCAAACCTTGACAATTGCACAATGAAAGATAGTGCTGTTAAAATTATAGTAAGACAATAGGTATAAACTTGGCTATTTTTACTGGCTTTAGGTAAACTCTGGTTCAGATGATTCAAATAGTTTAACCTTTTTAACATTATCATCACAAAACATAATTTGTCAGTAACAAATCACCTCCAAAATCAGTGGCTTAAAAAAATTATTTATTAATGTATTATTCTATGGATCAATAGTTTACATGGGGATGTATAGGAAAGCCAGGATGTCCAAGCAACTGCACCTTTCTCCTTGTAGATTCTCATTCTTCACAAATTATATTCCACATGCAAAATACAACTCATATCCATATTAGGGTTCTGAAAGTTTCATACAAATAACAAGAGGTCCAAAGTTTAGAGTCCTGCTATCTAATCAGATTTAGATGCAGATGTCTTGGATATTGCTTCTTAGTATGGTACTGTCTGTGGTTCCCACACACCAAATGTACATTGGTGAGGGAGGGGCAGAATAACATCAATCAGTGTACCCAATAAAAATTTGAGGAAGAGGAAGCATATGGCTCTAAATGGTCCACAGCCTTTCTGAATTTCCACAGATACGTGTTATCAGGCTACATATGTGAGAGTTGGGGAATATTCTTTAAACTGAGCCCAGTTCTCTCTCCCCTGAGTGGATCTGTAGTTCATTGCTCTTAGACTTTTTTTGACTTTTTTCCTCTGAGTTATCCTTTCTTTTCCATAAGAGATGGTCTGTTTAGCAACTTAATAACTACCTCAGCCTGCTTCCTGCCAATGGAAAATTGAAGACCTGGAGAACTCTTTTCACTTTGTAGTATCTTGTCCTAATTAATCCAATAGGTACAGCACCCTCAAAAACCTCAAAAACTTTTGAGGCTTTCTACACATCCCATATCGTCTACTCCATTAGACAAAGGACCCACATACAATTCTTTTCAAAACTGATCAAGGTTGTAGGGGGCTGCTGGCTGTGAGGAGTTGTGTCTCTGGCCTCTCCTCAACAGCCATGCTTGCTTACTCAGTGAGAGTGACTGTATCCATTTTCCTGACGAAGTCCCATTTGTTTTGCTTTACTTCCCTCTTCTTTCTTCCTTGCTGACCCCTCCTGCTGCTTTGTTGATTATGGATGACGAGTAGCCCTGCAAGGTCAACCTTGGCCTGCTCTGTCCTTCCTTGCTTCATTTCCACCCATCTGGCTGAATCTGCACATTTTTAACCCTACACATTGATCACTTCAAGGAAAACTTCTGTTTACAGTATAGCGCACAAGCAAAACATGCTCCACAAATTCAACTTGTACATTTGGCAGATTAAACTTGACAATATGGTAAAAAATAAAAACAAAACAAAACAAAAAGAAGCAGACCAAGCTAGAACTGGGAATATGGCTCATTGGTAGAGCCCTTACCTAGCATTTGGGAGGCTGTAGTTCTGATCCCTAGCACAACAAAACAAACTAAGATGGTCTGTTAGGCTCTACATTAGATCATTTGAAGGTTGTCAAAAAGTGTTTTGTAGTTTCCAGTGTGCAAACCTTAGACATATATTTAGTTAAATATGTTTCTGTGAATTTCATGTTATGCAGTGCTCTTACAAATGGAATTGTCACAGGCAAATGGGGAGCTGAAGCTCCAAGCCTTGGTTCTTGTGTCCTGACAAAAGAAAATTTAGAGTCAGACATGAAAAGCCAAGCAAGAGAATTTTGTTTATAAGTAAGAATCAAGCAAAGAACACTGAAACTCTTGATCTTGATGTTTGCCAGAACTGGGGTCTACTTTCTGCCCTCTACCAGTCCGTTATTTAACTTTACCTTCACATTGGGTGGGGGAGTTTTTGACTCTAGCTGGTCCTTTCCAGAAGAGTCATGGCTACCATCTCTCTCTCTTTCTCTCTCTCTCTCTCTCTCTCTCTCTGTGTGTGTGTGTTAGTTAGTGTTAGGGGGACTTCATCTACAAATCAATCCTCTGTGTTAATGCAGGTGCTGGGATCAATCTTTGGGCAAACTTTATCTTAGTGACTCTGTGCTACTAAAGAAATTTCCCTTCTGAAATACATTGAGAAATCTATGGCCATATGGCCATAAATCCTAACAGTGACCCGAGTAGTTCCTGTCAGCAGTTAACCCAATTGATCTTTTCTTCTTAATATGCTTCTCTTGTTTTAGGCCTTTATTTTTGTATTTAAAGTTCACACAGACCATAATTCTAATATAATAATGAAAAAGTATACTTAACATTTAGAAGCATCTCTGAGACTCGGTCTCTTCTATGTACCAAATGAGTCCCAAGACAAAGTATCTTGTACATGAAGTACATGTACCTTCATCACATGGTGTTGAGGAGGACCAGAAACCCAATGAGGCTTAACATGGTTGACAGAACATTCCTGTTGGGAACTCCCTGGAAGAAAAAATATATCTATACAACAATCTTTATGTTATAATTAGGAGAAAGTCACATATTCATTTCAATGGTTTTCCCAGACTTGGTCACTCGGTAACTTACACATGTAGTTGTATACTTCAAGGTTGCTACATTGCTCATTAGTTGTCTGAGTCAGAACAAAGCAGTCACTTTCCCCACAACGAGACAATCTGTCCCCTACAAGAGACCACCTTGCCTGGCACAGCTGTGGGGATGACTGTAGCGGAGCTGAGCCTCCAGCTGTGACACCAGTAAAAGCAGCACTACTCTCACTGCTACTGTCACCCAGAAAGGCATGTTTACTGCATTGGACTTTCTGGGTAGTGAGGCAGAGGCACTGCATGCTCAGTAAGACAAGTAACTTTTCTTATAGTGCTCTCTTAGGTTGAAGGCAGGCAGGTACTCTGCAGTAAGATGTTTCTTTGAGGTGCTGGGAACCTACAGGGACACTAAAAGTTCACAGGTTACAGATACTCCTGCAGAACTAAACAGTCCATGACATTATTCAAGTTCAGAAGTGAGGGGACAAAAGCCTTAAACAAACAGAGACTCTAAGAGAAACAGTGGGGAAACACAGGTCCCACCCCTTGGCACCTACATGTATATCAGAAACAAATTAATTTCAGCAGCTTGTTCTTGCAGACTTTAGAGCAGCCCTGGCTCAGAACTTCTATCCCTGCACAATTGTTATTTTTTTTTTTTTAAGAGAGAGGAACAGTGAGATAATCTTGGGTTTTTTTCTTTCTCTTTTTTTTTTTTAAGTTTTTCATGTAGTTTTCATTGCTCTGACACCTCATTGTCTGCGTGGTTCTGGGATTTGAACCCATGTTCTTGTGCATGCAAGGCAAACTCTAACTGCTGAACCACCGCTCCAGCACAGTTATGATTATTGGCTAGTTCACTCTACCTTTTTAGCAGTTCAGATGTTTTGATGAATTTGCTGTGAACAGTGGTGTTTAAGTAGTTTGCTTAGAGTTAACCTCTTGCTTAGATTATGCTTCAACAGTCTTGAAATGAGGTCCCTGGCTCTCTTTGTCACAAAGTTAGAGAATGTGAATTCAATCTATGATATTTTTTTGTTGGTCCCTTGGTGTGTGTTTGCCTCAAAAGGTAGTTTCCCAACTAAAAATTCATGGCAAAGAACTTCAAGGCTCCAGAGGTCCACCTTCTCATCTTGTATCTGGTGTTTAATCATCTTGGGGGCATGTTGTCCAGGGTGCCACAAGAAGTGGTTCACCTGGAGGGTGGAAACATGTTCTTATCACTCAGAATCTGCAATCTTAAGCTCTCCAGCAGGCCCAAGAAAGCAGATTCTTTGGCTTACTGTCTTTACATATAACTCTCTCTGAATGGCTGTAAGACAGCTTATTTGCCAATACAGTGACATAAATAGCAGTTCTCTGCTTGTCAAACCTGGGAAGTTTCTGAAGTTCTCTGTAGACTGTTCCAAGTGATGCATATTCTAGAATTAGGTAAACTCTGGCGACATCATGAAAGTAACAAAAAAGCCTGAGAATATTAGGACGTTGACTGGGACTGGATTTCTACTTCTCTTCTGGGTTGATGCTCCATTCTTGCTTTCCCCACCAGAACTTTAAACAATAATTTAACAGCCAGGACAAACTTGCTTTGTTTTTCTCTTGCAAAATAAACTTCATCAAACTTTCCTTTTCCTAGTGGGCAACCAATAACAAAATCTTCCAAAGCCTATTGCCTTTTTTTGAGTTTTTGTTTTTCTGTTTAGGTTTCAGTTCCTTTTCAGGATTATTATTCAGATGCTGATGGCTGGGGCTGTTCACTTTTCTGGGAATTCTTCACTGGCCGGAAAGACAGGATAAGGTACACTAGTTGCATATAATTGCTTCTGCCCTGGTTTCTGATGGGAGATAAGCTTTTGTATTTACAAAGGAACACACTGGGAGGAATTTGAAGGAAATTCGACCCACTAAGCCTGGCTACTAGTTACAGAAAGGTATTCAGAGAAGGAATGTGTTGAGTCACCTGAACATGTTTTGGACCCAGTGGAACTGTAGCTTAGGTTGAAAAGGAAAATAAGCTTTATGGTTGTCATGAATGAAGGATGGATGTTTTGCGAATTCTACAGTTTATTTCCTTAATGGGTTCCAAATTGAAGTTTTCTTTAGATCTGTCCAGGTTGCCCTACCCACCAGCCACCTTCCACAGCAGCCAGGCCATATTCATTAGTCTTAAAGGCAATTTAAAGAAATCCCATGACCCTGCCATGTTATTGGTTTATGTTCCACTGCTCATGACTACTACCAGACAGAATTATGAATTTTATTTCATTTTCAACTGCCCATTGCAAGTATGAGAAATAAAATTAATTTGTGTATATTGAGCTTATATATTGTGATTGTGTTAAATTTCTGTATTTTTATACTGTTTTTTGTAAGTTACTTAGTGTTTTGTATGTTCATAGTCATTTATATACAAATAAAAACAGTTTTTGCTTTTCTCTTTCCAATCTGTATTCCTTCCGTTTTCTTGTCTTATTGTGATGTCTAGAGTCTTCAATATTGTGTTGGACAGAAGTGTTAAGAAGGATATATGTTTCTTGTTTTATCCCCTATATGAAGGGAGCAGCATTCATCCAGTCTTTCACTATTAAATATGCTGTTAACTGTAGGGTTTTTCACAGTTGTCCTTTATTGGGTTGATGATGTTTATTTTATTCCTAGTTTTGTAAGTACTTTTTCTATGAGTTTGTGCATTTCACTGTATGTAAATTATATCTCAATTTAAAAACTAATTTGTCAAAGTAATATTCAGTATTATACACACTAAAACGAATAGAGCAATGTTGTCTCAAATATAATATTTTAAGAATCAAATTGTGTAAAGTTTAAAATTTTAAGAAAAATGTAGTCATGGCTAAAACTTTTTAAAAATTTGTGAGCTGTCATATTAAAGATGTAAACAAAATATTGTTTGAAGATTTTGCTTTTGAAAATGGAAAGTAAGCCTAAGAAAATAATTGCTATCTTTCTTTCCACTAAGCTAATGTACTTCAAAACTTAATATTATTTCTCAGTGAAAAACTTTGCCTGTTGAGTTCTTCTAATTAGTACCTGAGATCTGAGAGATCTTAATTTCTTCTTTTCCCCAAAATAACCCAGAATATCTTTGACATGTGTTCATTATTTTTCTTATTTGGAATAAAAATATCGTAGATATATTACACATAATGATTAAACAATAACTTTGTAGGTTTGTCATTATGACAAAATTTTATTTTTATCTTTTTTATTTTGGTGAAAAATAGGCTCAAGAAGAGTAAATGACTTGCTTATGATTGTTTTTGTTTTTATGATAACTTTTTTTGTATAACAGGAGTTACTTAAAGATCCATTGTATATTGGATTACGGCAGAGAAGAGTGAGAGGTCCTGAATATGATGACTTTTTGGATGAATTCATGGTGGCAGTTTCTTCCAAGTATGTGCATCTTTATTTTATCTGTTTTAGTTGAATTTAAATATCTAAGCTAACATGACAACTATTTAAAAAATTAAGTATTTTTCAGTGTGGCTTAATAATTGTAAGTGATCCAAATAAAAATCTATGTTTGTGTATCCATATAGCTCCTATACATCTATCTACTTAAAACTATTGTTGGCCAAATGGTAATGTCATTTGTCTATCCCCCAAAAAGTTATCTGTCTTACTATCCCTGAAGATACTTTTTTCTTTCAAGAATCTGTAGAATCTGTTCCTATTGAAAGACATGATTATGGGAAATGAGGCAATGTCCAGTGACAATAAATGTAAGAAGGAAACCATTTCCTTTTTATATATATTGATAGTATATTCTTCTTCCTGGTTGCTGATAACATCTGATCTTCAATCATATTTGTGGCTGGTATCTGAGCCTTTTGTCATAGGAGACACACAGGGAGAGGTGGGACTGAGTATGAGTTGGTATAATCCATGGGTACATAACCAGAACCAAAGTATCTAATCACAATTCATGAATCTCTGATTAAGTGTACACATTTGATCAAATTATTGTACTTAATATATTCTAGCTAGTATTGATTGTGAACCAAGTACTACTGTAAGTTTTTCCATTTATTCTTTTAAATGATTTTCACTGTAATTTTTGTAACAGATTCTGAGAGTATTTTGTCACAACCCTTGACGGCCATCTACTTTGTTATTAGCTACAGAAACCAAGTACTTTTTAAAAATATGTATGTTGCCTCATAGCCTTATCACTAGAATAATTTGTAAGTAGAGATGTACTTTTGGTTTCTTGTTATGTTTATTGTTGAGCAGTTGTGTCCAACTGCAGCAGAAAAGTGTTTCTGTCAGTTGTACAATGCTTAGAATATTTCTACTCATTACTCAATATTTTAGTGTACAATATATTATCATTAGTAAGAGCTATGTTTTAAAAAGCACATGCTTGATTTATTTATTATTATTATACTTGCTTGGTTAAGTTATACTTATTCATAGAAATAATTGAGAAATTCTGTGGTTTAAAGTTCAAGATTGCACAATAGTTACTTTCTAGTAGTTTTTCATATTTAACACATCTTAGCATGTAAACGCTTCAATAAGATTTTTATTAGAACTTCCTTAATTAGCAAATTAAGCAGGGCACTGCATAGATGTTTTAGTCAGCTTTTCAACACTCTGACCAATAGATTTGACAAGAATAATTAGGAAAAATTAGGGGGCTCATGGTTTCAAAGGTCTCAGTCCACAGACAGCCAACTGCATTCTTTGGGGCCCCAGGTAAAACAGAACATCATGGCAGAAGAGTGTGGTGGAGGGAAGCAGTTTAGGACATGACACCCGGAAGCAGAGAGAGAGAGACCTCTCCTCACTGTGGGCAAAATATAAATGCCAAAGGCTTGCCCTCAGTGACTTATCTGCCTACAGTTACCATCCAGTTAATCCCTACCAGGAGTTTTATGCACGGTTTATGTTAAGGATCTCATAATCCAATCATTTCACCTCTATTCTTTCTTGTGTTGTCTCACACATGAGCTTTTGGGGGGGGGCACATCACATAATAACCATAACAGTAGATAATGTTACAGAGGTATATTAGAAGAAATGGAAATATAGTTCCCAGTATATTTTATTTTGCTATTTGTGGAAATAAAGTCTGTCTAAATATGACTGTGTCAACATACTTAGGAAGAAGCTGTTAAACAAGTTATGAGCACTTAAGTGAGAATGAAATAGAGAAGATGTTTCTCTTTGGAACTAATGGAGAAAATGAGATATAAATCAATTTTGAATGATCTATACCAATCCAGAATAAGAAAAAAATAGTTTTTACACTGAATCAGAGATTACTTAGTATCTTTAATAAGAAAATGGGGATTGATAAGAATAGTAATTTTAAACATAAATCCACCTGTAAATCAAAAGTTGTGTTTTTGAGTTCTAGCCAGGGAAAAATGCTAAAGGCTTAAAAAAAAATCTCTATTATCTTGACTGTACTTTGGAAAATTGTCAAGAAGTGAAACCTAGCATTGCTAAAATTGGGGAATATTCCTGAATATAAGCACAAAATTATTTAAAAAGGAAACCTGACTTAATGTCAAGGTGGAATATAACTATTGCAGATTAAGTTACTTAGAAATCAGACTCTGGGATGGGGTTTATTAAGGAATGAATGCCTTTGTGTTTGACCCCTTTGGAAGGGAGGAGACAAGAATGGGAGTGGATAAAGGAAGAAGTTGTACTGGAGCATGGACTCACAAATAGCCGTGGACAATTTCTTTGGAACCACATTGTATGCTATTTAGATTGTTAAGGGGACACTAATTTCTACTAGTCTCCCATTTCCCTATTCCTCTCCCCATACTACTAAGGTGTTTTTTTTTTTTTCTTTCAAATTTTCTAGTCTTGGCAGGGTTAGAGTGGAGCAGCTTCAAATTCTTTGTCTTGCTTTTCTCAAAATAGTGGTTGCTCTTATAGGCCAAGGACTTAATAAGGCTGTTGAGGTATACTTACAAGTGTGAAATCAGAAGATGGTATTATATGGGTTCTGGAAAATCATCACCACGTGGTTTCATGGCCCCATTGGATCTACTATGAACTGTACCTTGCTGGAGCCCATTTATTACTGGCTTACAATGCCTCTACTCTAACAAGTGCAGGGAGAGGGAGAAAATATGTTGATGGTTCAGGTCTCCGGGTATCACTGTCAACTACATGCCCAATAGATCCTAAAGATTTGAGTATTTTTTCCCCTACAGTTGCCAGATTAGAAAGTTGTAGTTACCTTTGGAAATAACAGGGGGATATTTCCCAGATCCCTCCTGGAGTCTAGGCCTCTTCTTCAGTCTGTGTTTAAGCTAATGGTCTAAAAATGAGTTCAGATTTGGAAACACAAGAAATTTTGACTTCATTGGGGCCACTACTCTCAATTTTTTAGCCATTTATCTTGGATTTTCTTTTTCCTTTCTTTTCTCTTTCTTTCTTTCTTTTTTTTTAGAGAGGGACAGTGAGAGAGAGAGAGAGAGAGAGAGAAAGAGAGAGAGAGAAACAGACGATCAATTTTATTTAGTTTTTCATGTGGCTTTCATTGCTCCTACACTTCATTTTGTATATGATGCTGGGGTTTGAACCCAAGTTCTGCAACCACTGGGGCATGCTCCAGTCCCTTGGATTTTTTTTAATGATACATAATGACTAGTAAGCTTGTTTGCTGTCTAGTTTACCTCTGGGGATGCGATATTCTGTTAACTCCCAGTAACCATGGATCAGTTTCACATGCACTGTTGTTGCCACTTTTAAGGTAATTGTACCTGCCTGGCCTCTGGTGATTAGGCATCTTCTCCTGGTCTTGTCATCTTCATTGCTACTGGGAAGCCTCATTGCATATGAGTCTTTTCTATCAGTTTTGGCCTTCAGAGGATAGGCACCTCTAATCTTTTTAGTAATGCTGGAATCTTATCGTTAGCATGTTCCTTATGGCTTTGGAAAATGGTGTGTCTTCTGCTCCTTTCTGTGGAACATAATCATTTTATGGTTTTCTGACTCTATATGGTATATATATATTCCAAAATGCCCACTTTTCTGAGCCTTTGCCATCTGCCACAAGGTGTTTTGCATCTCATTCACATTTAGTATGAGGCAATAGTTTGATTATGTTTGTAGGGACCATACTAATAGTGTGTGTGCATCATATACTGAATTTCTTGGCAGTTGTTGAATCCTGCATCTCAAGAGAGTGCCTGAAAAATCAATGAAGTCCTAATCTTAGGTTCCAGCACCTTTGATCACATACCCTCAGAATTTATTCCCATATGTCTTCTCTGGCTTAGACACACTATCTGCATCTTGCAGTTCCTTCAAAATATAGTAATTTTCTTCCTTTATTAGCCCAGTATATCCTGAGTGTTCTAGCCCCAGCTTATCATCTGCTTTCTCAGATCACTGCTGGTCCCAACTGGCATAGACAATGTTACCTGAGATACATATTATCAAATGAAGCTTAATGTTCAAGAAGTTTTTAAGAAGTGCTTTTAAAATTAACATGTGTGGAAGAAAGAGATAAGTGACAGGAATAGGCAGAGGGAGAAGCTGAGCTGTGTTGCAGGTACTCTGACAGTTTCCATTAATCCTGGAGCTACATTAGCTCTTTAGAATTGTCACCAGTTTGAGATGGCCAAAACTTTGTGTTTCTGCATCAATTAGTAATTGGATGTGGGTCACCCTGGGAAAGAATATAGCTTATACTCTGTACAAAGTGGCTTTCTGTGCCTGAGGTAATCTGTGAGACAACTGTGGGCAATCTGAGTGGCTTCTCACAGTATTCAGCACAATAACTGAATTCAGAAAGTATTGATTAGGTAGCCTGGATACTTAGTTTCTCCAGTAATGTACTGCAGATCTGCTTCCATAATACTTGCCTGTTCAATAGTTGTATCACTTGAACCTCGTAACTCTACATCTGATAATGTCAGTAAAGAAAAAAATTTGATGCCCAAGTTGTTTACTGAGCACTTTTGTAATAGAATTTTGTACCCTTTCTTCCAGAACAGCACAACTCTCCTTGCTTTCCTCACTGATTGCTCCTTGGCACTTTCCTGGCCTTTTTCTTCTCTTCCTTGACTTCTGTTTGTTAGAGTGCTTCTAGATTTGAGAGCTTTGAAGCTTTTAAAAATATTTATCCCCACTTCCTTGGTGATCTCATCTAGTCATAAATCTTATTTGAGGCTCCCAAATCAGGATCTAGCCTGAACCTCTTCTCTGAATTCCAGAATCATAGAATCCTCCTCCTCCTTTATGTTTCCAATGGTATCTATAATAGAAATAGCAAATGTAACATGTCCAGAATTGGACTCCTTTTGTCCCACCCACAGCCCTCTCCAGCTGCAGTCTTTCCAGTTAAGTGAATGATAACCCCATTATTCCTGTTGAGACTAAATATTTTGAAGTTACCACACCATACCCAGGTTACCTCTAAAGCTTCTTAGCTTTAATTCCTAAATATATATCATTTCTCATTGCCTGTAAGATTACTTCCTTTATCGGAACCTCTCTTCCTTGGATTATTAGAATTATCTTCTAACAGATTTCATTGCATCCCGCTTTGTAGCTTCTTAGGCTGTTCTTAACACAGAGGATAAAATTTTTTCTAGGTAATTGCCTGCTCTAAGACTTACTGTTTCATTCAGCCCTTAACACAATAGCATAAAAAGCCTTCCACCAGCTGGATTCCTTTCTCACTTCATCTTCTGCTAGTTTACCCTTTGCCATCTTTATTTATTTATTTATTTTTATTAAGAAATTTAGTTGTTGGGGGCTGAAGTGGTGGCTCAGTGGTTATGGCGCTTGCCTGGCATGTGTGAAGACCCAGGTTTGAACCCCAGCACTATGTACACAATGAAGGCTTGGAGGAATGAAGACCACATGAAAAACTAAATAAAATTGATTCTCTCCTAACAAAAAAAGAAATTTAGTTGTTGTACAATCAAAAATGCTTCCAACAAAATAATGTGGTATATATATATTCTGAAAATTAGATTTACCTCCTAGAGCCCTCACTAATTTCCACCCCTTATCCTTCCTTTCTCCCCCTCCCCTATCCTTCCCAATATATCTCTATGAATCCCTTAGATTGCGTGTTACTACACCTTTTCTGGGTTTAATACATGAGAGCTGACCACCTTTCACACTGGCCAGGGTCTAGCTCCAGCCTCCACAGATGAGTGAAGACATTGGACCCTTGATACTCTGGGTTTGGCTGACTTCACTCAGTGTGATTTCTTCCATAGCCATCCATTTACTTTCAAACGCTGCAATATTATTGATTCTTATTGCTGAGTACAACTCCATTGTATATATTCAAAGCTTTTGTATCCATTCATCCAGTGAGGGGCATCTGGGTTGGTTCCATAATTTGGCTATTGTAAATTGAGCTGCTATGAACATAGATTTTGCTGTGTTGCTGTAATGTGCTGATTCTAACTCCTCTGGGAAAACACCCAGAAGAGGGATGTCTGGGTCATATGGTGGATCCAACCCCAATTTTTTGAGAAGTCTCTATACTGCTTTCTAGAGTGTCTGTAATAATCTGCAATTCCACCAACAGTGTGCTAGTTCCCTATCTCTTCACAACCCCTCCAGCATCTATTATTGTTCATTTTCTTATTTTTTGCCAGTCTGACTGACATGAGGTGAAATCTTTTTTTTTTTTTACCTTTTATTTTTTTTTTATTAGAAGAATATAGAAATA
>PVKS010029867.1:0-24943 GCA_004027875.1 Aplodontia rufa | reverse complement strand
AAGAGTACAAATCAGTTCCTTCCTCTTCCTTATTAGAATATTTAAATGGTATTTAAACCAAAGCTAGTATATTCTAATCTTTTCAAGAATGTATGTACATGAAAACTTACATATAAATATTAAATGATTTATTTCAAAGACGATTTTTCTAGTTAGCAATTTATTTAAGGGCATATTACTAAGTAATCATCTGATTCAACTGAAGGGGTCATCACCTCAAGGCATGGCTTGATCCATCAACGAAGACCAAATGCAGAATTGCTATTCCAGCCTCCAGTCCACCTGAGACTTGAATCATTGAGTACAGAATAATTCTTGACATAGATTCTCATGAGGAGGTGGTTACTGTGGGAAGGAGAACTGTTCCCAGCTCATTGTAAAGGTATCTATCTATTCAATATGGTATCTATCTCTCACCGATGTGACTCCTTCTCTCACAGATTCTTGTAGTCTAAATGCTCTGAAGGACTGGGGAAACATTCATGCTTACCTAGACTGATCATACTGTAGATTCAAAAGCTAGAGCTCTGTAAATAAAAATGAGTTGGGTGACTTTTGAAAGCAAAAATTCATTATTAAAATGGGATTTAACAAATGCTATTTAAGGGACCCAGAGGTGCTATTGAGATGAAGGCATTTGAGAAATATTAAAAGAGTTTTGCCTGACCTCCTTCCTTCTCCCAATGTATGAATTTGGAGTAAGGGATTTAGAGTCACTTTGAATCTAATTTGAATCATGGCTTCACTACCAATCTGGTTTTATGACTCTAGGCAAGTTATTTATATTCCCAATGTTGTCATCTGTAACTCCTACCTCAGTAAGTTGTTTTCTGAGGAGTAAATGCAATAACACATCCTTGTATACTTGGACTTTTAGCTCCTAGTACATGTTGCTGGTCCACAAGGATCTCTTGATCAACAAAGTAAAGGAAAAGCTCAGGATAAAACAGAGTCTTGGACAATTTCCTGTTTCTGAGGCTGTTTTCTGTTTGTAATAACTTTTGTCGTGTTGTACTTGTGAGAAGCATCTTTAATGAATGGAATTTCCTTCCCTGAAAGACAATCTAATTGGAAGATAAACTTGAATTTTTACTATTTAGTCACCTCATCAGAGAAGACTTCCCAAATCACCCCAGTTCATTCATTCATTGATCAATTCCTTTATTAATCAATTTATTCAGCATAGCTATTATCGAGGCTTTGGAATACATCCTTAATAAAATAGACAAAGGGCCCTGCCTGCTTTGAATTTAACATTTCTAACCAGTAGAAACAGATGATAATTATGCAGATGTGCAATTTGTATTATATGTTATAAGGGGATAAGATCCACAAGAAAGAAACTATAAAAGAGAGCAGGGTAGGTGAGTGTGGAATTCCCACATGTAGGACTTCATCAAGGAGAAAGCCCAGGGATACTGGAGGTAAGGGTGTCCCAGGCAGATAAGGCAGCTGGTGTTGGTAGTGGGCCTGGTGTATTCAAGGAAGATCACAGAGGCCACTTTCACCATCAATTTGTTCTTTGGCCCATGGAATTATTGCCATCAGACACAGAATATATTATATATTTATTTATTTTTTATTTTCCCTGACTAGAATATAAAATGGGACAATGAGATTCATTGTGTTCACTGCTAGAATACTACCTGCTAGTGCCTGGCATGTAGTAGGTGTTTAGAAAGTACTGATAAGTGAAGGAATCAGTGAATGATGCAGAAACTTGAATCGGTGGAACCTACAAATAAACTATGATTTTAGAAGAATTCCATATTCTACACTTTAATTGTAAATTATTGCAGTCATTCTTAGGCATTACAGTTTTACTCATTCTAGCACATTGACCTATGAAATCATGGCCTAAATAGTCTAAGAAGAATTCAGGCCTGGAGAGAATAAATCACAAGGCAAACTCAAGCAATTAGTACAGAGCCTAATCTGGAATTCCAGTTTCACGCTTTCTTTCCATTATAACTTTCTACTCCTCTTCTTGTAATTAAATCCAAAATATTTGTTTGGTTTGAACTACAAATTTAATGCATTTTAATTTTCATATTTTGGGTCACTCCTACTGGTTATGTTCAATCCATTTCTATATCTTTGAGCTGTAATGTCTCTGTGGATTTAATTTGGCTCACAGCTTCTGGATCGGAAATCCACCTTCTAAGCTGCTTAATGACCTTGGCTTCTTAGGATCGTTCTAACTTCCCTTTATGGAAACAAGAAGATATTTACTCAGTCTCTCCAATCTTTGGTGTTTTCTTTATAAAAGAATGATAATAATGCTATCTTTTGTCCTTTTTTACAGATATAATGATATAAATTAAAGTACAATATAAAAACTGGCACATAATAACCTGTAGCAAATGTTACCTGTTATCAAACACTTTGAATATTGGTTCTCTTCAAAGCTTTGATAGATAATATTATCTTTATTTGGAAGTGGAAAGCATTATGTATGACTCAAAAGTAGTGAAATGACCTACATAATATCACACAGAAGTCCTGAGTCCTGGAATCAATTTTTTGAACCTTAAATTACTTATATTACCATTATATCTTAGCAGAAATGCAAAAGATGTGTTTGTATCCATATAATCATTTAACCAAATTACAGAGAAATTATAGCCCACAAATACACCATATTATCAGTTATTCAGGGTTTGTTTCTCCTCCCCCATGGAAGAAAAACTGTTAAATTAACCCATCTATTAGCAGCACATCAATTTGATATATTCTAAGTATCATTTACTAATAATACAAAAAAGGCATCTTAGAAAAATATTCAATTCCAGGCCTCAGACTGGAAATGTACAAGATGAGTTGAAATACCTTGTTATAATATAAAGCTAGATCACAACCAGTGATCAGAAGGATTGTATCAAAAGTACTCAGGAATCAATTTTAGAAAAGTTTCCCACTGCCAAAGATGGGAAAATTTGAATATAGCTAAAGAAATAATTATAATAGTATGATATGGTCCTATATGTAGAAGATCCAAAATGTGCCACCAGAAGACATTTAGAGGGGATAAACAAATTCAGTGAAAAATAAGGGCACAAATTTAACATAAAAAAACAGTGTTTCTCTAACCAATGAAAAATCCACTGAAAAATCAGAAGAATAATTCAATTCACAATAACAAAAAGGAAAATTAAAGCAACTTAGGAATAAATCTAAACAAACAGAAGAAAGATATCTTACAGAGTACTGAAAACAGAAATAGAAAAAGGCTCTAGAAGATGGAAAGACTTCCCATGTTCATGAATAGGCAAAATTAATATCATTAAAATAACCATGTTACCAAAAGTGATATACAGATCTAGTGTGATCCCCACCAAAGTATCAATGTTATTTTTATAGAACTAGGAAAACAAAAGTCCTAAAATTCATATAGAAGAATAAAAGATCCAGAATATCCAAAGTAATTCTGAGCCAAAAAGAACAATACTAGAGTAATCAGAATACCCAATTTCAATTTATATTATAGAATTATAGTAATAAAAATCTGAAAAAAACAAGATACCGACATAAGAACAGATGTATATACCATTGGGATAGAATAGAAGACACAGAGATGGACCCACACAAAGAGAGTCAACTGATATTTAACAAAGGCATCAAAAACATGTGTTAGAGAAAAGACAGTCTTTTAACAAATGATTCTGGGAAAATTGGTATTTGTATGCAGAGGAATAAAACTAGATACCAACCTACCACCCTGCAAAAGTCAACTCAAAATGAATCAAAGACTTAGGAACTAGATATCAAACTTTGCAGCTGCTATAAGAAAACAGAGGAGTGGGGCTCGAGTAGTGGCTTGGCAGTTATGCCATTTCCCTGGCATGTGTGAGTACACATGGATTCAAACCCCAGAACTCACGTACACAACTAAGTGTCAGAGCAATGAAAGCCATGTGAAAAACTCAATGAAAATTGGTTCTTTCTTTGTTTCTTTGTTTGTTTGTTTGTTTCTCTCTCTCTCTCTCTCTCTCTCTCTCTCATGTCCTTTTCTCTTAAAAAAAATACATAGAGGTAACACTCCAACGTGTAGATGCAGCCAATGACTTCCTCAATAGGACTTCTATAGCTTAGGAAATAATACCAAGAATTTATAAATTGAATGGAATCAATTTTAACACTTCTTCACAGGAAAGGAAACAATTAATAGCATGAAGAGAGCCTACAGACAGAAAGAAAATCCGTCGGCTCCTCTTCTCATAGAGGATTAATATCTGGAATATTTAAAGATACAAAACAAAACAACAAAACTTAACACTAAAAAACAAAAAATCAAATCAATAAATGGACGAATGAACTAAATAGACATTTTTTAAAGGAAGAAATTTAAATGGTCAACATTTTTAGCAACCAGGGAAATGTGAATCAAAATAAACTTGAGTTTTTTTTTCTCAATCCAGTTAGGATGACTATCATCAGTAACACAAGTAATAATAAATGACGGCATGAATGTAGAGAAAAAGGAGCACTTAATGCATTATTGATGGAACTGTAAATTAGTTCAACCACTTTGAAAACTAGGATAGAGATTCCTCAAAAGAATAGTAATGGAATTACCATATGATTCAGCTATACCACTTCTCAGTCTTTATCAGTATACTATAGCTGACCTTATATGCATATATGCATACTCATTTATAACAGTACAATTCACAACAGCCAAGTTATAGAACCAGTGTAGGTGTCCATCAATGCATGGATAAATGGATAAAGAAAATGTGTCATATACACTCTGTTTTAGTGAGCTTTGTGTCACTGTGACCAAAATATCTGACAAGAACAACTTAGAGAAGGAAAAGTTTATTATGATTGATAGTTTAAGAGGTTCAGTCCATGGTCACTGACTTCATAGCTTGGCCCAAGATAAGGCAGAACATTTTGTGGAAAGGTAGGGCCAAGGAAAGTAGCTCAGGACATGAAAACCAGGAAGAAGATAGAGCTCACCAGGAACAAAATATAAACCTCAAAATTACACCCCGAATGAACCCACTTCCGCTAGTCACATGCCCCCTGCCTATAATTGCCATCCAGTTAATCCGTAACAATTAATCCACCAATAAGGTTACAAGCTCTCTCAATCCAAACAATTCACCCTTGAACATTTTATTTAACATAAAATTAGAGTTTTATTTGTTATAAATTAGAATGAAATCATGTAATTTGCAGGAAAATAGATGGAACTAGAAATCATCATGTTAATTAAGTGAAATGATCCAGACTTAGTAAGTCAAGAGTTGTATATTTTCCCTCACAAGTGGAAACTAAAGAGAAGAAAGTAAAAATAGGGACCTCATGAAAGTAGAAGGGAGACCAATAGAGTAAAAGAATAGGATCAAGGGCAGTAAAGAGAGGAGAAAAGGGAGAGGTACTAAAGGATGAAATTGATATAATTATGTTACATGAATGTACAATTATGTTACAATGATTTTCACTAATGTGTATAATCATAATGTGCCAACAAAACAGGAAGAAAGAAAAAAAAATGAATGTTCAAATTATGAAGAGTTGAAATACATCAAGTATATTTAAATCCATGAGGTTACAATTATACTATTAGAAAATATTTATTTTCCACTCTTGGAAGATACGAAGGGAACAAACAGCTCATTACTCTGAAAACTAGCAATAAAAGAAAAGAATCACAGAATCACTGTTTTTTTCTGTATTTCTCTATGAACTTTACCTGAAGGTAACTAAATAGTGGAGGAAAGTAAATTTATTTTGCTTAAACCAATGAATTAAGAAGGTCTGATAACTTAGAATATAAATATTTTACAATGATTAATAAATCAATGGATGCTCCATAGCTGTTAATATCACAAGAAGAACTTTAACATGCCATTTATTTGAAGTGTGAATCACTAAGAATAATCCCTCCAGACATCAAATTTCATCTTGAAAATCTAGTTGTCATTTAAAGGTCCTGCTAATCTAATGATTAACCAACTGAACTCAAGGAAATGGTGCTGCCATGAATGAAAAATAACCAGAGAAGCCATCATTGAGGCCTTGTACACTGAATAAAATGTGACAAATGGTTATGTCACTTGTTTTGACTTTGATTGTTTTAATCCTTGAACAACTCATCTACTACCGTATTATAATTGTAAATTTACAGAATAAAGATTTAATGATTAAAAAAACAAATTATGTGACAAACTGAACTTAGTATTATATTTTTTTTCTACCAGAGAAATAAATACGTAATTGCTACTTTTGATTTTAAAAAGAAAGAATTGAAAGCTATTGAAAATTTGCATGTGAAGTGGACATATTGTTCCCTTCTGAGAGCTCAGGAGCCAGCCATTTTTTATTTCTACTATTACATTGTGTGAACTTAAAATAGGGTACTTTGTTCTCTGTGACTGGAAAGTAAAACTTCTTAGGTTATTCTTGGGGCTACTTATTGCATTCTGCCTCACTAACATACCCAGTGTCATGTTTACTTTTAAGAATCAACTTGCCGCCATTTTGAGGTTTCCCTGAGGGTGGGGCTGGTCACTCCTTCGGCAAAAGTGAAACCAGACCCATCATTTACACACGGACTTGGGACCTCATCTCCATGGACAGAAAAACAGATTTAGTGCCCCATGACCTGGCTGTCTGCCCAGGGGGCTGTGTGGAACTGTAAATCCCCTCTCCAGCTCAAGGGTCTTACAGGTAGTGGCCTCTTGCCCACCCTCTTACACACCCAAACAGGAGGAGTCTGTGAGTGGAGCTAGGCAAAGTAGGGCATATCCTTCCCCAGGGGACCACCTGCCTCAGTCTCACCAAAAGCTGCCTGTAACTCTCTAACAAGGCAGGGTCTGACACCAGCCTCAGGAACCTTTGAACAAAAGGGGCAGCCTAGGCTCTCCTTCAGCCTCTGAGCTATGTGCATAGCCAAGGCTCCATAGGTCCTGAGCTCTTCAGGTGGGCACCCCCTACTGCTTGCAATTGAGAACCACACAAATACTGGCATAGCCTAGACCCTCTCTCATACAAGTCTCCCCTTGCTGGGACTGTGTCAACCCCACAGAGCAGCTCTTGGGGCCTCTGAAGATCATAAGACATCCAGAGTGGGTCATCAGTGTGATCCAAGAGAAACAAATTTCAGTCTGGCCACTCTCCTTGGATCAGTCAGAGTCCTACACATCTACACTAGGATCTACTAGACTGCCTACAGCTTCTGGGTCCCTGGCTCAAGAAGATCAGGAGTGTGGTCAGAGAGAAAATAATCAGCCCAGGAGTGGTTCTCAGGGGATGCTGAACTCTTTTCTCCCAAGAAGCGGGAGAGGGCAGGATCTTCTACCCCTCTGCAACAGAAAATTTTGAGGAGATCCTCTAGGAAAAACCAGGCCACCAGAGATTATCAAACTGCTTCTCCCCTGACATGCTCAACTGGGAAGAGACCCCAGCTAGATGGCAGATATGAGCACATTCCCCCACGGTACACACTGACCTAGGGGGCAAAAAATCAGAACTTCCCAACTAGTTTTTTTTTTAAAATGGGGATCCTGCTGTGGTCTAATATTTTTAGCTTGTATAACTTTTAACTTTTTAATGTTTTTTTTAAAATTTTTAATCCTATTTTGCTTTATGGTCATTACTGAATTTGGTGTTCATGGATGTACATATTTTTCTGTGTGTATTATTGGTGGTTGGGTTCTGCTGTCTCTGTGTCCTTTTGAACTCAACTGCTGTCTCTATAGCATTGGGCTCCAACCAGAAAACACTTCATGGTAGCAAAATAGCCCTCAGTCTCCTTTGGGTGAAGAGAACCATGCCCCATACTAACCTCTTCTTCCCCTGTACTCTGGCAGTTCCTATATTAAGCTGTTCTCTCTCATCCTCATCCAGTCACCCACCTGCATCCTATTTCTATGTTTTCCTTATTCCTAATGGAATAACCTACTCCTCCCTAACCCCTTGTTCCTCTTTATTCTAAGTCAGTTGTTCTAATCTACCTCCCCAATTCACCTCCTTGGCTTCATAGTCATTTCTTCTCTTCACTTACAGAGGCTCTGCTTATTGAAGAAAGGGACATTCTTCAAAATGGGTACTTGCTCGTTATCATAATATATTGTGAGAGCTCTCTCAAAGAAAACTGTTCATATAGGTGTTAATAATCATCATAACCATATTAGTTGAAACTTTCTAGTATATGCACCTATAGGCTCTCAAGTCCTCCTGATTGGACTGGCACCTGCAGGTCTGAGCTGCCCAAATAGCACCCCATCCCAAGGAAGCAAAACCATAAGAAGCTCCAATTACCCCTACAAGAGTAATACGGTTGGTCTTCAAGACACACCCCCTGTTTCTGAAAATGAGAAAAAGGGGAAATAACTCTCCTCCTCAACCTCACAGTTCACCACCCAAGGACTCCGTTGTCAGGGCCCTAGATGAAAAACCAAAGAAATTGTATCAACATTATGATTAGTAACTCAATCAAAGAGTTGAAAGAATTAAGGAAAGAGCTCAGAGAACAATTTCAAATGATGAGAGACAACTTTTATAAGGAAATAAGGGAGCAATTCCATGAGATGAAAGATCAGCTTTTTAAAGAATTAGATGCCCTGAAAAGAGATGTAGCAGAGCTATCAGAATTGAAAAACACGGTCAAACAATTCAAATCTTCAATGGAAGATACTAACACCAGAGTAAACTCCATTGAAAATAGAACTTCAGCTTTTGAAGAATATACATCAGATAACGAAGATAGGCTAAGCAATGTCAAGTTCAAGGAGGACAGACAAGAGAAGAAACTTACAATACATGACCAGAACTTCCTAATAATATTTGACGAGATGAGGGGAAATAACCCGAGAGTTATTGGACTGGATGAAAACACTGAACAGCAAACAAGAGGCATTAAGAATCTTTTAAGTGAAATAAAGGAGAACTTCCCTCACATTAGAATTAACCCAGAATGTCATATCCAAGTTGCTTATGGAACACCAAATGAAAAATTAACCAGGACATATATACAAAATGAATAACAGAGAAATTGTGGGAAGTTCCTTGGGGCCAAGCCTCAGTGGTAAGCAGTGCGGAGTCAAGACATAGACACCAGACTTCTTGGGTGGAAGAAGTCTGGCTAAGCCAATCATCTTTGCCCTACTTGATCCAAACACTTTCCACCCTGTAAGCTCACTAGTAGTTCTGGCAGGGTTCCTGTATCCAATCATATCTTTCTTTTTAACCCATTTCTGACTAATCTGCCCAGCAACATGACGCCATTTGGTCCCATGATGCTCTGATTGGTCCCAAATACATATCCACTCATTTTATAAAAGTTTGACAGATTGTTAGCAATCATGGGGAGTATTGATCTGCACAGGTGTGCGACAGGGTATCCTGGCCAGGGATATGACCTGTCAGGTAATTGTGTGGCCAACACAGTCACCAAGAGGTTGTGAGCAGGGATGCTGTGCCTGTCTTAGGTTGTCCCCTTCTTCGGATCTTACCCATCAATGACTACCAGCCTTCATCTCAACACCTCTATTAGGATACCAGAAGGCTATACAGGATCTATGAGCTCCATGACTGGATAATGTGAGGGACAAAGCAAGGCAACTGTGTCTGACTTTGCATCTATCTTAGGTTGTCCCCTTCTGGGGATCTTACCCATCATTGACTGCCAACCATTAATCTTAATGTAATGGGATCGTATTTGTGTATAAAATATTGTGGTTTTCTTCCTTTTGTGTTGTTTTTTGTTTATCACTTTATGTGTAGATGGTAGGACAGGAAGTACCAGGTCATCTTACAGTGTCAGATCATCATTTTGGTCCATTTGTTCTTGCAGATGTACATATGCAGGTTCTTTGGTAACTAAGAAGGCTACTGATTGGCACAGATTGTCAATCTGTGTCTATAAAGAGAACTTACAACATTTGATTATGAAGGGAACAATATAAATGATAAGCAGGATAACAATAAAGGGCCCAGCAAGGGTAGCAGTCAGAGTGGTTAACCAGGGTGACCAATTAAAGACTCCTTCAAACCAATTCATGGATTGTTCTCTCTGTTTTTGTCTATTGAGAAGTCTAGTCTGGAGAACAGACATAGATTCTTTAATAATTCCAGAGTGATTTGCATTACAGATATAGATTCTTTAATAGTTCCAGAGTGATTTGCATAAAAGCAACATTTTTCTTGGAGAGCTTGACATAATCCACCTTGTTGAAAAAGAAGCAAGTCAAGGCCTCACCTGTTTTGTAAAACCATAGAAGTGAGGGTGTTGAGAGAGGACTCCAGGTGTTAGATTTGTTTCTGTAGTTCGGAAATGTCAGTCTCATTCCCTTGGGAGAGAATGTCGAAATGTTTATATTGTAAAATTAAAGCTGATGTGCCAGTTCCAAGAGCGCCGTGATTGGAGAGTGCAGTTATGCTGGAGAGTATGATGGAACTCATGTCAAGGTCTCTACAAACCCTATGATGAAGTGAAAATGCCTCTATATCGCTGTTGGCATGGTAAGACACTCTGGGTCACAGTAACATGAGAATACAATGGTCCTTGTAAGCAAGAAGAACAGAGAAAGAGATGCTCCTTGTAAGTTCAGTGGAGCACCACCAATAGGAGCCATTGAGTGTATGATAATAAGTAATAGTTTGGTTATTATTTGAGGGGTAGATGGTGTTGATGCAGTGATGAACATATTGGTTGGGGAGAGAAAAGCCCAGGGTAACAATGCAAGTGCCATTACCTTGAAAAGAACCAATAGTGGAACTTAATTTTTCATCTACATGATTGGGTGTATGAGATGTGTCTTGTTTATAGGTACCATTGACAATAAATCCATCATAGTATGGGAGTTGAGATGAGAAACAGAGCCAAGAGCTATGGGTTAATGACCCTTTGGAGGAGGAGTTGAGGAAATAATATGAACCATTAATGAGGCTAAAGAAGGGTGAATTGAAAAGGGGAGAAGGGGGTAGTGGCATGGGAGAGCATGTATTGGTATTGCCAGATAAGGTGATGTGTCCATCTGGGGAATGTTCATCTGGGGACCCAGTGGTGACAGGGACAGCTTTGGGGGGTGCTGTGGAGGTGATTTGGGAAGAGAGGTTTGTGGTCCCAGAGGTGTGTAGGTCCTAGACAAAAAAAGAGTGCTCTGGGGTCATATTTGGGTACAGAGGCCCTGATACCCCACATGACAGGACCAGTCCATTTGACCTGTTTACCCTGAGCAGTGAAGGTGATTTTTAGTTTTGTAGAAGCATGAGATTTTGATAGTGGAGAGCTGTTGGTGGTATTCTTGGTGGCCCAAGTCACCAATATATAATTGGTGGTCATAGGAAATGACCAGCTTATAGGACCAGTAGAGACACATGTTGTACCCAAACTGAGATAAAGACACTCCAGCCACTCACATATAAGCCAAAGAAGCCTTTATTGAGCTGGCCAGCGGCAACCACTCTGGACCCCCAAACATCAGGTCTTAGAATGATGAGCTTTCTAGCCATGTAGCAGGGCTTATAAAGGATACAGAACTCCCCATTACTAGTCTTGTTTCCAAGCAAGCAAGCTGGGAAACTTCCTGTTACTAGACTTGTTGTCAAGAAAGCAAGCTGAGTACAAAAGCAGAAACTTTGCAGTTAGCATTTGGGGCGAAACATCCTATTACCTCATTGTTCAACCGGGATTCAGGTGGGGAGCTATTTTAGTAGCTTGGTAACCCATTCTTCAGTACGTGGGAAACATCCTTCTAAGGGAGTTGAGAACACAAAATGGAGTCCCTTTAGTTCCAACACACAGTTCCAGGAGTAACAATAATAATCAGTTATTGTGCCACGTTGGAATTGCAAGAGCGGGCTGGGCAAACATAGAATTGATTTTTTCTAAGTAATTTCTTTTGAGAGGGGATAAGGCAACCATAATAGGTGTCTATAGTTTCTCCATATCCCACCCTGCCACTGTTCCAAGAGGTGCCAGTAGTGTATGGTCCTAATTTGCATAGTTCAAACTCAAGGAAGGGAAAACACTCATTGAGGGGGGAGGTACAATGGGAGAAGTTAAGGACTTAAGTGGGGGGATGGAGTAATAAGAGAAGGAGCTTAAGGAAGGAAACTAACAGCAGAAGAAAGCCACGGTGGGAGTGGTGGGAGACATGAACAATAGATAGGTGGAGAGAGGGTGGCCTCCACAGAGGGAAATGTAAAAAATAAACAAGTGGCGGGAGGTGGCAGCAGGAGGTGGACCATGGCAGGGGGCCTAAACTAAGGACTAACGGAGAGTCGATTGGATCAGATGTCTTATGATTAGTGGGGGACTCCTGTGGACTTTCATTTCAGGTTGTATATACACACAGGTGTCTCGGGCTCCTCAAAAGAGGTGGCTTCACACTCTGGGGTGATCAGTCCCTTATGTGAGTGTGCCAGATGAGCCAAGGTGAAACTAAAAATATGCCTGTTTGAGAGATCACAAGAAGACAAGAACAAGGAGAAGGGGAGCAAGGATAAGGAGAAGGGGCAAGAGGGAAATGCCAAACTTACCTCATTGGTGCTTTAAAGAACACACAACACAAAGGGAAAGGGAAAGGAACCCTTACCGAGTTTAGGGGATCCGGAGATTCCTGAAGGGAGGCTTCAGCAGAGGTCCCTGTTCAGGGCCAGATGTGGGAAGTTCCTTGGGGCCAAGCCTCAGGTTAAGCGGTGCAGAGTCGAGACACAGACACCTGGACTTCTTGGGTGGAGGGTCCAAGAGCATTTATTGTGGAAACGGAAGCACCTATGTATCCTGGATAAGCCAACCATCTTTTCCCTGGTTGATCCATTCACATTCCACCCCATAAGCTCACTAGTAGTTCTGGCGGGATTCCTGGATCCAATCATTTCTTTCTTTTTAATAATTTCTGACTAATCTGCCCAGCAACCATGATGCCAATTGAGTGTGCTCTGATTGGTACCATATAAAAGAAATTAAAGAAAAAACTCTAAAAGCAGCTAGAGAAAAGCCCCAAATCACATTCAGAGGCAAACCAATTAGGATCACTATGGATTTTTCAGATCAAACGATGAAGGTTAGAAGAGCTTGGAATAATATTTTTCAAGCCTTGAAAGATAACAATTTTCAACCAAAAACAATATACTCTGAAAAATTCAGCTTTAAATGTGACAGGGAAATTAAATACTTCAATGGTAAACCCAAGTTAGCAAGCACATGAACACAAATCCTCCACTATAGGATATTCTCAAGGATATTTTTCATTCAGAAGAAAATGCTAATGATACTCTAAATCCTTAAACAAGGGTGTGTCAATAACCATATTATACACAAATTTACTTCCAAGATGACTCAAAACTCTGTAATAGTCACAAAGTCTGAGACTCAGCCTCCCATATCTATTCTAACTTTGAATGTGAATGGTCTGAATGCCCCAATTAAAAGACACAGACTGGCCCACTGGCTCAAAAAACAAAATCCAACAATATATTGTCTACAGAAGGCACACTTAACACTCAAAAACAGACACAGACTGAAAGAGAAAAGTTGGCAAAATATCTACCAGGCCTGTGGCCGCAACAACTAAGCTGGTGTGGTGGTCCTAATTTCTGATAAAATTAATTTCCATCTAAAACTAGTCAGAAAGGACAAAGAGGGACACTTCATCATACTAAAAGGGACAGTTCATCAAGAAGATGTAACCATAATTAACATTTATGCCCCCAATTACAACACAACCAATATATGGAAAAAACACTAATCCCTTCATTGATCTCAACAAAATAATACTGGGGGACTTCAAAACACCGTTATCAACACTAGACAGATCATCAAAACAAAAAAATCAGTGAAGACATTTCCAATCTTCACAACTCTATTAATCAATCAGGCTTAACAGACATCTACAGAATATTCCATTCTAACTCAGCTGAATTTACCTTCTTCTCAGCAGCTCATGGATCCTTTTCTAAAATAGACCACATGCTAGTTCACCGAGGTAATCTTAACAAATATAAAAAAGTGGATATAGTCCCATGTATCCTGTCAGACCACAATACTATGATATTAGCAATCAACAACAAGAGAAACAACAGAAACTACTCAAATATTTGGAAATTGAATAATTCCTTCTTAAATGAAGGATGGATAAAAGAGGCAATGAGAGCAGAAATTAAGAAATTCTTGGAAATGAATGAGAATGAGGAAACAACACACCAAAATCTCTGGAGAGTATGAAGGCATTCTTAAGAGGTAAGTTTATAGCCCTGACTGCATACATCAAAAATATAGAAAGATCCCAGATAAATAGCCTTACGCTACAACTCAAATGCCTACAAAAAGAGGAACAATCCAACCCCAAGTTAATAGCAATAGGAAATAACTAAAATCACAGCTGAAATCAATGAAATTGAGAACAAAAAAAATGCAAACTATTAACAACACAAAGAGTTGGTTCTTTGAAAAAGTAAACAAGACCAACATACCTCTTGCCAACCTCACCAAAAGGAAGAAAGAAGCGAAGCAAATCAACAAAATCAAAGACAAAAATGGGGATATCACCACAGACTCAACCAAAATCCAGAAGATTATCAGAACCTATTTTGAAAATTATACTCTGCCAAGTTTGATAATCTGGAGGATATGGACAGATGCTTCCCCTCATTAACACAGGAGGACATTGAAAATCAAAACCAACCTATCTCTGATAGTAAAATTGAAGCTGTAATCAAAGCTCTTCCAAAAAAGAAAGCCCAGGACCGGATAGATATAGGGCAGAATTCTACCAAGCCTTCACAGAAGAGCTAACACAATCCTCTATAAGCTCTTCCATGTAATTGATAGGGTGGGAGCACTCCAAACACTTTTTATGAAGCAAATAATACACTGATACCAAAATCCAATAGACATGTCAAGAAAACTACAGACCAATTTCCCTGATGAACATAGGTGCAAAAATACTTAATAAAATTCTAGCTAATTGGAACCAAAAATACATTAAAAAGATAACACACCATGATCAAGTGGGCTTCATTCCAGGAAAACAAGGCTGGTTCGACATATGCAAATCAATAACTGTAGTACACCACTTAAACAAAATTAAAAATAAAATCATATAATCTTCTCAATTGATGCAGAAAAGGCCTTTGATGAAATTCAACACCAATTTATGCTCAAAACTCTGGAGAAGATAGGGATCAATGGAAGATATTTTAACTATGTTAGATCCATTTATGACAGACCCATAACCAACATTATGCTCAATGGAGAAAGACTGAAAGCATTTCATCTGATTCAGGAACAAAACGAGGTTGTCCATTTTCACCACTTTTGTTCAATATAGTCCTTGAAATCCTTGCCTTAGCTGTCAGGCAAGACATGGAAATCAAAGGAATTCATATAGAAAAAGAGGAAGTTAAGTTGTCTCTATTTGCTGATGACATGATTCTATACCTAGAAGATCCAATAAACTCGACCAGAAAACTTCTACAGCTTATAGGCAATTTCAGCAAAGTGGCTGGCTATACGATCAACACCAATAAAGCATGAGCTTTCCTTTACTCCAGCAACAAGTCCACAGAAGAAGAAATCAGAAAATCTCTTCAATTCACCATCTCCTCCAAAAAAATAAAATGCTTGGGCATTAACCTTACTAAGGATATTAAGGACCTCTACAAAGAAAACTATCAAACACTAAAAAAAGAAAGTGCAGATCTGAGTAGATGGAAAAACATTCCATGCTCATGGTAAGGCAGAATTAAGATAATAAAAATGGCCATTCTACCCAAAGCCCTATACAGATTTAATGTAATTACCCAACAAGATACTAATGTCATTCTTCAGGGATATAGAAAAAGCAATTTTCAAGTTAATATGGAATAACAGAAGACCCAAATTAGCCAAAACATTACTCTGCAGGAAGGAAGAATTAGGGGATATCTCGGTCCCTGACCTGAAATTATACTAGATGGCCATAGTAATAAACACAGCATGACATTGGTATCAAAACAGAACTGAAGACCAATGGAATAGAATAGAAGTTTCTGAGATGAACCCCCATATCTTTAACTATTTGATATTTGATAAAAGGGGCAAAAACCTAGTGTGGAAGAAAGATAGCCTGTTCAACAAATGATGTTGGATAAATTGGACAGCCATGTGCAGACAACTGAAACTAGATCCTTACCTTTCTCCCTACACAAAAATTAAATCAAAATGGTTCAAATTTCTGGATATTAAGTCAGCAACTTTAAATTTACTTGAAAAAGAAGTAGGATCAACACTACAGGACATAGGAGTTGGCGGAACATTCCTTAACAAAACTCCCATGGCACAAGAAGTAAAGTCAAGAATAAATTGAATGGGATGCAATTAAACTAAAAAGCTTTTGCACAGCTAAAGAATTAGTCAAGAGTGTCAAAAGAGGCCCAACAGAATGGGGGAAAAAATCTTTGCCTGCTACACCTCTGACAGAGGGCTAATATCCAGTAAATATAAAGAACTAAAAAAAAACTAAAAACCAAAATCACATATAATCCAATCAATAAATGAGCTATGGATCTAAAAAGAAACTTCTCACCAGAGGAAGCCCAGAAAGCCCATAACTATATGAGAAAATGCTCTACATCATTAGCAATAAGAGAAATGCAAATCAAAACTTCACTGAGATTTCACCTCATTCCTGTTAGAGTGGCAAAAATAAACAATACAAACAATGACAGATGCTGGAGGGGCTGTGGGAAAAGAGGAACACTGTCACATTGCTGGTGTGGCTGCAAACTGGTTCAGCCACTCTGGAAAGCAGTGTGGAGACTCCACAAAAAGTAGGACTGGAACCACCTTATGACCCAGATATCCCACTTCTGGGTATTTTCCCAAAAGAGTTAGAATCATCATATTATAGAGATGTGGCTTCATCAATGTGTATAGCAGCTCAATTTACTATAGCTAGACTATGGAACCAACCCAGATGCCCCTTACTTGACAAGTGGATTCAAAAACTTTGGTACATATATATACAATGGAATACTACTCAGCCATTAGAGAAAACAATATTATGGCTTTTGCAGCCAAATGGATGGAGATGGAAAAAATTATGCTAAGTGAAAGATCCCATTCTCAGAGTCTCAAGGGCCAAATGTTTTCTCCCATTTGTGGAAGCTAGAATACAACTGGAAATAGTATGTTAGATGGCTAAGCAAATAATAACCTCAAAATGTATGAATTTTTACACAAACAGGGGGATCCTTGCCTAGGATCCTTGCCTGGAGACATAGGAAGGGAGGCAGGGAGTGGGGAGGGATTAGGAAAGATATCTATGAGGCTAGAGGGAGTGAGTATGCGGGAATCTTCTCAGAAGGAGATCTCTGACCTCCACGAGAAGTCCATTTAACACAGGGGTTCTTTTGAGGGAAACATAGAACCATGGGGAACCCAAGGGGGGCATCCATGACATGGCATCAGACTAGGATAACTATGTAAATATACATTTGTTCTTTAATGTTTGATAATGATTCCCCCTCGATTGTAATTCCATATTCAATTAATAAAAAAAAAAGAAAAAAGAAAGAATCAACTTTCCTGAGCCACAGGTTGCCTAGATATTTGGTTAAATATTATTTTGGTTATATCTGCGAGGGTCTTTCTGGATGAGATTGATATTTGAATCAGCATACTGAGTAATGCAAATTGTGCCTAATATATATCTATTGAAGGAATAAATCTAAGAAAATTACAGAATAAGGGAGAATTCAACTCTCCTTGTCCTGGAACGTTGATCTCCTGCCTTCAGATTTGGACCCAGACTAGAACTGTACCATTAGTTCTCTTTGTTCTTAAACCTGTAGACTCAGACTGGAGCTACTAATATCAGCTCTCCTGGGTGTCCCCCTTGCTGACTGCAGCTCTTAGGACTTTCAGTCTCAGTAACTATAAGCAATTAAGTTACAATAAACCAATCTCAACCGTGTCTTACAATTGTGTACATGTGTCCCTGATTGGCTTCATTTCTCTATAGAGACTACTTTATTGAGAAAAGTAATTTTTTGCTATCACATATATTGCTATTCACAAAAGACAAGCATTGGCAAGCCTGTAGAGGAATTGGAATTCCTACTATTAATGGAAATAAGAAATTGTGCAGCTGCTATAGAAAAAAGCATCAAAGCTTCTTTAAAAACTAAAAATATAATTACCAAATTACTTATCCAGCAATCCTACTTTGGGGTATTTATCCAAAAGTGTTGAAATCAGAGGGCTGGAGTGTAGCTCAGTTTTAGGGCACTTGCCCAGCATGCTCAAGACCCTGGGTTTGATAACTAGCAACACACACACACACACATACAGAACTGAAATAAAAATCTTAAAAAGATTCTATCCCTTACATGTTTATTGAAACACTATTTATCATAGACAATATTTGAAAATAACAAGAGATCAATCAACAGATGAATGAATAAAGTTTATATTGAATGTTGTATTTCTAATGTATTACTTGTTACACTGCATGTGTGCTATGCCCCTCCACTAAGGAGGATTTTCTGATTTTAATTTATGTGGATTCGTGCAATTTATACAGTTGAAAAATCTCTTTGTTTCTTTTTTCCTTCAGAAAGGAACAAGTTAGGAAAAACGATCTTTTTCTGTCAACATTGTATTCAGCACAATGGAAGAATCCTCATTTATGTTTTTTTCTCCTCACAATCAATGAATGTTCCTAAAGAGTGGGGTCTGTATTTTTCACCCTTGTACTCCAAGGCTAAGCTCAGACTAGGTGCACAGAAGATGTTTTAAAAATGTTTGTTGAATAAAACAAAGATTAATAATTCAGTAATTCCTGATTTGTGAATACAAATAAGAATCATTTGGAGAGTCATCTCAAATAAATATTCCTGGACCTACACCTATGGTGGAATTAGCAATCTTAAGCAGATAGTTTTGATTTATGTATGCAAACCATCATCACAATCAAGATAGTTTTGTTAGTCAGTTTTCTGTTAGTGTAACAAATACATGAGATATTAAGCATATAAAGAGGAAAAATTTATTTTGGTTCATAATTTCAGAAGTTTCATTTCACAGGGCACTGATTTACTCTAATATGAATTTATACAAAATTCACATTAAAATAATAAGAAAATAGAAAGCAATGGGAAGAGAAATAATGGGAATTCTGGGTCACATCTTGAGCAGTAGCTGTAGAAATTAGGTTGCCCTCAGGAGTCATGAGACTCATAAAAAAGTAGATGTTAATCTTTCTTTCCTTCATCTTTCCCCCCATTTCCCCATCCTTTCTTTATTATTTCTCCACTCCTTCCAGGTAAATTGCATTTCTGTCCCATATTGTAGTTCTTTTATTTTTGTCCTTCCAAATCAAATGTCATTTATTGTATGAAGTTTAAAGCTTTTGCTTTTTTCTCCTCGTTATACTTTTTTATATGTCTTGATTTTCTTTCTTTCTTTCTTCGTTCCTTGTCCTTTCTTTCCTTCCTTCCCCGCCCCTTTTCTTTCTTTCTGCTGAGGATTGAACCCAGGGATCCTTTACCACTGAACATCCCTAGTCCTTTTCATTTTTTTATTTTGACACAGGGTCTTGCCAACTTGGTGAGGTTGGCCATGAACTTGTGATCCTCTTGCCTTAGCCTGCTGGGTTGCGGGGATCACAGGCATGCACCACTGCACCTAACACTGTGCTTCGTACTGAAGGTCATCTTGTAGCGTTCCAACATAACAATAAATTTTAGAACATTTTCATCAATGCTTAAAACATCTCCTTGGGCCCACTATTTGCTACCCATTTTTCTCACATCCCTTAACAAACTTCTGGCAATACTAAGCTACTATCTCTGGGCAGATTGGCCTATTCTTGGTATCTCATACAAATGGAATAAAAAATGTAACTTTCTGTAACTTGCTTCTTTCATTTAGCATAATGTCTTTAAATTTCATCCATTTTACACCATGTATTAATACTTACTTTCTTTTTATTGGGTTATATTCACTTTTGGTTATTATTTTTATTTTGTTTTGTTTCATTTTAAGATGGGATCTCAGTGTATTGCTCAGGCTAGTCTGAAACACCTGGGCTCAAATGATCCTCCTGACTCAGCTTCCCAAATAACTGGGAGTACAGGAACACAGGTACACCAATGTGCCTGGCTTAGCTTTCACTAATAATGCTGCAAGCATTTGTGATGTGATGTGATGTGATGTGATGTGTGTGTGTGTGTGTGTGTGTGTCTTATATTATATACCTAGAAGTAGAATTACTAGGTTGTATGGTAACTTATGTTTAAATGTTTCCCAAAGCAGTTTTACCATTTTTGCATTCTTTTATGTGTGAAAACTTGTATTTCTTCTCATTCTCACCAATAGTAGTTATTATGTACCAGTTACTTCAATATAGATATTGAAGTGGGTATGAAGTGGTGTCTAATCTGGCTTTGATTTGCATTTCATTACTTTTTTTTTTTAAGATAGAGGGACTGTGAGAGAGAGAGAGAGAAAGAGAGAAACAATTCTTATTTAGTTTTTCATGTGGCTTTTGTTGAACCAACACTTCATTGTGTACGTGGGTGCTGGGGTTTGAACTTGCGTATTCCCGCATGCCGGGCAAGCACCGTAACCACCAAGCCACTGCTCCAGCCCCTCCTTACTTATCATTAATGTTGAAACAGCTTTTCATGTGTGTTATGGGTGGAATTTCCCACCTCCATTCATATATTATGTGTTAACCCCTAGAACCTCAGAATATCACATTTTCTGGAGAAGAGTTCTCTACAAAGATAGTTATAGTTAAATGATGTCATATACTTGGCCCTAATTCAAGATGACTGGTATCCATATAAGAAGGGAAGATTAGGGCACAGACATTCACAGTGGGAAGGCCATGTGAATATAGAAGAAGCTAACCATCCATAAGATACGGAGAGGTTTGCTCAGAAGAAACCAACTGTGTCATCATCTTGGACTTCTAGCCCCCAAAATGGTGAAGATAAATTTTTGTTGTTTAATCCAACTAATTCGCAGTATTTCATTATAGTAGCTCTAGAAAATGAATACAATGAAGTTTTGCCATTGTCTATTTATATTCTTTGCCCAATGTTAAAAGTTTCTTTTAAACTATTGAGTTGTAAGCATTCTTTAAGTATTCTAAATAAAAGTCCCTTATCATGTATATGATTTGAAAAAGTTTTCTCCCATTATGTGGATTGTTGTTTTACTTTCTTGATGATATAATCCCCTTAATTTAATTTACCAATTTTTTCTTTTCTTTCTTTCTTTTTATTTTTTTGTTGCGCTTTTGCTGATGTCCTTTAAAGAGAATCTCCATTCATTTCATCTGGGAGTCATAAGATGCTGCAATCTGACACTTTGTTTCCATTTGAGGGCTCCAAGTTTTATGAGGATTATTATTGGATGGAAGATTGGTAAAGGTCTCAGTTCAACTGTAACAGCATCCAGATAGGTTAAGGAAGGCTTAGTCTTTGAAGGTATCAGTGATATTAGTATGTGCCCTCAAGAAATCCTGCCAAGAATTTTTGTTTGCTATTTGAGCTTACACTTCCTAGTTTTGTCTGAATCACTCTTCTGGGGCAAAGGATTATAGATTTACCCATATTTCCTGTAAATCTAGCATTGCATTAAAGCACATTTTATCTAAAAATCTAATAGTTTTGTAGCACAAGGGTCTTCTAGAATACCTATTCATCGTATTACTAGAAGTAAAGTCAGAAGGCAAACTATCTTTCTCACATAGTTAACCTGAACCAGTGGTTTCTGAATATTAAATATTATGCTCGTTGTGTGCAATGCTACAATGCAGTATTCCGAGAGGCTCCCCAGAGTTTTGCAAAACTGCAAGTTGATTATAGAAACACTTAAATTTTAAATTTAAGCACTTCCTCTAATGTATCTATGATTTCAAGTGAACTCCTAATTAAAGGTGGTATAAATAGCTCTTTGTATGTTTGCTAAGATAAAGGGATTTCTTGGGTTGTAAAAGAAAAGTTAAATCTCAACCAAGTTACTATGGTAGGTCAATTGCACAGAGCTCTTTTTTTCAACTAAGAAGAGAAACAAGAAAAGAAAAGTTCTGAAATTTTTCTTCAGGCCCAGAATTTCATGAAATAGTTCTGGCTGAATGTTATTGTCTATATAGATATTTCATTGTACTATTTCTCTATTTTATTTCTGGTGTATTTTGATCTTATCAATGTGTTAGCTCTTAGTTATCTAGTTTATATAATATGTCAAGTAAGCACATGTACAAAATTTTAAACATGTCCTGGTGAAGGTTGCTTAAATCAAATAATTTCTGAGAACTCCCAGTTGACTGTGACTACAGTTTTAGTCTTACATCAGTCTAATTGATTTTACTTCTAGAAACTTCTACACTTAATGGCAATAGCTAATATCTCCTTATAGACTTAATATCAAAGTAGATCTTTCAGTCATTTTTGAAGAACAATTATGTGTAATCATAAAATACTAAAAATCTTCAGTTAAGAAGTTCAGCAGCTACAGTGCTTGCCTGGCAAGCTTGAGGATGCAGGTTTCAACCCCAGCACCACAGACATGACAAAGTGTAGGAGCAACAAAAGCCACATGAAAGACTAAATAAAATTGATTCTCACTCTTTCTCTCCCTCCCACCCTCCCTCACCATCCCTTTCTCTTTCAAAAAAAAAAAAGTTCCTTAGACATATTCTTTTAAAAGAAGAGGTAAATGAAACCAAATGGATTAAGGGAGTTCTCCTGTAAAGTTCACAAATATAGTTATTAATAGAGCTAAGTCTTTGCTTTGGGTCCCTTTGTTGGGGTGTAGCCTTCACCCCTATTTCAACAGCTGCCCTAGGGCGATCTTGTTACTATTTCCATAAGTTCCTTCAGGAAGGGCTGCTAGGTCCTGCTTTTTATGCAAAGAGTTAGAGTGGGTTGGAATGTGCTGCTACCTAGTTGTTTGTCTGTACTCAAAATCTGCATAACCCCTGGCAACTCCCTTAGAAGGATTATTGATTCCTTGGCTGTCTCCCCTCCTCCATATATAAAAACCTGTGTGCCTTGATAATAAACGGATTCTGAGCTGCCATCAGCTGCGTGTGGTTGCCTCGTTTCCCCAGCTGGAAGGGAAGGGGTCCCCGGACGAGGGGGAACCTGGGTTCCAGCCGTCGGCACTCACCCTCCTCCTGATCGGCTCCTGGGGGGCGATGCAGCCCCCCACAGATGGTGCCCCTCGTGAGGAATGTCGCTCACACTCCCGCCATCAGGACAATGCCTGCCAGGAAGATATTAAAGAAATTCTGGCTCCGGTGAGTTGCCCCCCAGCGCCCTGGTTTTAGGGCCCCATCATTTTCCTTTTAATTTCTAATTCAAGTACATAAACCCAACGCCCTAGCCTTAAGGCTCGCTTGCTTTAAATTGCCTCAGCATTCTTGGGCTCCTTCTCTCTTCCCCCTTTTTATTTTATTTGCAAGGTTCTAAAATCTGTTTCCTGTTGGGTTTTTGTATGTATATGTATGTGTGTATATGTATGTACACACCTGTCCTATATGTTCATACATATATGTTATATGTATATTCAATGCGGTCCAAATTGGCTTATAAATGAGCGCTCATAAATTAAATTAAAAAAATGGATCCAAATGACTTCATTCATGTGACTGAAGCATTTAAAAAGAGGTTCCATCTAAACCATTTAAACATAAGAGTAAAGATATATTTAAGAGTACTAATTTATAAATTTGTTTTCTAGGTGGTCAACCAATAAAATATTCTATAAATGTTTAGAGTGTTTCTATAAGATAACATACATTTGGGTTTATTAATTGTGCTTTTATAGATTGAAAGCTAAAAAGATAATTTAAGATTGCTTTAATCTGGGTCTTCACTAAAAGAAAACAAGGTTATTAAGAACTAAAATTCTAACAGGTATAATTCTATATGTAAAAAATACAAAAGATTTAAAGTAATTATAAAAACATTAAAAATTTCATAAAGATTAAATTAAAATATAGATTTTAAAAAAGGGTCAAGACATTATAGATCGTGCACATCTCACCATCAAAACTAATCTACTTAAAAACAAAAAGGGGGAATATACTGTACCATGAGACCTACTTAATCATATCCTTTTATTCTTAATTTTTAAATTTTGGATGTTAACAATAAAACCTGCAACCAAACGCCATTGGCATCCTAGTGGCCAAGCCTATGCACAAGTCATGTAAAAAGATCCCATTGATAACCAATGACATGGACCCGACCCGGTCTTAATCTGGGGTCAAGGTAGTGTTTGTGTTTTTCCACAGAAAAATGATGGTCCCCAAAAGATTCCGGAATGATTTGTGCATCAGTTTTCTGCTTCTGATGGGACATCAAAATGACATGGAATCCTACTGAGCTTTGTTCCTGCTAAAAGGGATTTCCTGACTCCTCCCTCCTCCGTGTCCCCGCAACAATTCCTGTTCCAGTGAAAGTAAAGGTGAATGCCCAAAACATTCAGCTCTATCAAACCTAAAGGGATTTCGGATTCACAGTAGCTATTGTGACAGCCATTGTGGCTGTAACTGCAGCTGCTGCGGCCACGGGACTGGCTACGCACCATTCAGTGGCTACAAGGACAGCGGTAAATAGATTGTTCAGCCAAACTGCGACTGCCCTAAGGACTCAATAGCAAATTAATGAACATTTGCAAGCGGACATAATGCTGTTAATTGCTGTTATGATATTTCACATGTATTGTTCCCCACTGTTCAAAGATATTTGGTTAACACCTGTTTCTTATACTATACACAATTTGTCTAGTCTATATCTCATCTAAGTAAGATGATGAGAGGCCCTTGGAACAACAAGTTTAAAAATTTAACCACTTTGTTAATTAGAGAAATTATGGCTCTAATTGAGAGTAGAGTTCCACCTATGTCTTTATTTGGCTTGCTACCAGGATGTCAAAAGCCCTTAAAAAATTGATCTGGCATTGGTGCCTAGATTAGAGTGTTAA
>PVKS010029866.1:0-24958 GCA_004027875.1 Aplodontia rufa | reverse complement strand
GTCTTTTCTTATCTCATCCTTCCTTCCTTCTGTTCATTCCACTTTGTCTACTCCTCTAATCTTATTTCTAATCTTCACTGCCCCTTTATTTTGCCTTAACATTGTTGGTGGGACTGTAAATTGGTACAACTACTCTGTAAAACAGTATGGAACTAAAAAACTAGGGATGGAACCACCATTTGATCCAGTTATTCCACCCCTTGGTATATATCCAAAGGATTTAAAATAAGCATACTACAGTGGTGCAGCCACAAAAATGTTTATAGCAGCACAATCCACAATAGCTAAGCTATGTAGACAAGCTTAGTGCCTTCAATAGATGAATGGATAAATAAAATGTGATATGTATACACACACACACACACACACACACACATATACACACACACAACGGAGTATTACTCAGCCATAAAGAAGAATGACTACGACATTTGCTGGCAAATGGATGGATCTGGAGACTATCATGCTAAGTGAAATTAGCCAGTTCCAAAAAGCCAAAGGTCTAACGTTTTCTTTGATGGCCACTTCTGCCAGCAGTTGGGTCTGGCACTTGGTCCCCTACTTGCCAACTGTGAAGCCATGTGCATGTCACTTTTTGGCCCTATGAGACTAGTTCCTTATCTTTAATATGAAATCAAAAGTGGTTTCCTTGCCATAACACTATTGGGAGGATTAGAGACTCAGACAATAACAGCTTGTCACTCAATTGGTCTTGTGAGGAATTGAGGCTCAGAAAGGGAAAGTAAATCATGCATGTTCATAGAACAGGTTAGCAACAGAACCAAGTCTGTGACCAGTCCTCCCAAAGCCCAGATGTGGGCTTATCTGAGCCATGGCTTTCTCTCAAAGAAGACTGAGGCTGCCCTTGAACTCATTACCAGGATTGCAGATGGAATTCTCCCCCTCCTTAAGCTGAACCACTGCCTGGGGTACCTGTGGCTGGAATGTGGCTAAAAGCTCAAGTCAGAGCCTGAGGTCAGGTCTGCAGTTTACCATCTGATTCACATTATGAATCACCTCACCTCTACGAGACTCAGTTTCTTTGCTCACCAAAAGGAGGTAAGAATTCCTAGGAGAGTAAAGGAATCACAGAAAGCTGTTTTCATAACAGCTACCCCTGAGCTCTCTCTCAAACTTTGCTATGTGTGCAGAATCATTATCCCTAGCAATGGCTTCATTTAGTCCCCACAGTAGCCCTGTAAGGTAAGAACCTAGTTTGCAGATAATGACTAGGAAGGTACTGAACCAGGTTCTGAGCTCTGATCCTATTTCCTACTGAAACATTTTCCACTCCTCTTTGCCTTTCTAACTCGGCTCCTTCCCCTGGCTTCCTTTGGAAGGATCCTTGGTCTCAGACTGGGGTGGGCACTTGTTGGCCTACAGTGTAGGATTTCTCCCTTTTCTCTACCAGAAGAATAGCTCCATGACATAAAGACCTTGTCACTCTCACAGCTGCATCCATGAGCCTAGCACTGTACTTGGCATACAGCAGGTGCTCAGTGAATACTTGCCAAGTAACAGAATGCATGATACCAGCATCATGATGCCACCTGGGACCAAGGGAAAGCCAGGGAGATCAGAGAAAAGCTTTTGGACTCCTGCCACACCTTACATTAGCAAAATCTTTTCCAAATGCTGACAGACAGCCTCCTGGGATGTCATTGGAGCCAGCTCAATTCCGGTCACTGCTTCACCTTGGGAAGGAAGCCACAGCCCTCACTGAGCAATAATTGACGTCACAGTGGTGCCAAGGAGCTGCCTTGTTAATATTTAATGTGGCCTTCATTGCAGCAGAGCTGCATGCAAGAAGAGCTAGAAGGGGCTATGTCAAGTCTACATGAGTTCGTGGGGAGGGCTCAGACAGGAAAGGGCTTCATAAACGATAAAGCCCCAGCATGACAAACATTATGCCAGTCCACTTTAGTTCCTGGTTTACTCAGAAAGAGCCAGGGAAGCATGTGCCTGCAGTGGCCAAGAAGGCTGCTGAGTGAGCTGAAGCCCTAAATACATGAGGGATTAGGGGACTCCTCATTAGGACTCAAGATACAGAGAGGGCAGAGTACTGGCACCAACTAGACCTCAAATCCACTCCAGGTTTGCTCTGCACAGTTGTGTGATTGGAGGAGCAACTAAATCACTGAGCCTCAGTCTTCTGATCTGTGAAATAGGGTTAATACTTTCCTTGCAAGGCTGCTGTGAGGATTAAATGAGACAGGAAATGTAGAGGACTTGCTTGGCACATAGTAGACCCTCCACAAATATTGAATCCTTTCTCCCAAACTAGGCATGGGACCTGAGGTTGGAGTGAAATGAGGGCAGATGGCATTTTTTTTTAGTAGTACTGGGACTGGAACCCAGGACCTGGTACCTGCTAGGCAAGTTCTCTATCACTGGACCAAATCCCCAGCCCTGTGGAGGACTCTTCACACATTCATTGGCTAGAGAAGTGACACAAGGGAAGAGGGAAGAAGGAATAAGTAGACAGATGAAGGGTGACCTTGGAGTCAAATATCCCAGCTTTGGAATTTTCATCATAGTGGACTGCACCAGGACAGGTATCAGGGAGAGGATGGGCAGAGTCACAGGACGGCAGAAGTAGAAGAACCTAGAGAGAGACCATCTCTCTGACTGATCCCTTCATTTGACAAATGAGGACACTGAGGATCCTGGATAGAGCAAAAGAGCCCAGAGGCTCACATAGAGTTGGACCTGGTCAGCATTCCTCCTAGACTTCATCAGGTGATGGATTTATCCAGGGCCATCTGCCTGGTGGGAACGGCAGATGAATTGGCAGATGTGATGAAATGCCCCCATTCTCTGATGGGGACCTTTGGAACTCCTTTGGCCTGGACAATAGCAGGTACTTCATCCCCCACCCACTCTGGTCTCCTAGTCTACTTTCCCAGAAGTCCTCAGAGCTCCTCAAAATATAAATCCTAATCATGTCACTTACCCTGCTTAAAACCCTATGATACCACATTTAGGATTGCCAGAGAAAATACAAGAGACTCAGTTAAAACAATTTCTAATAGATAGTAAATGATGTTTTAGTATAGGAATGTCCCACATATATCATGCACATATTAATACTTAAAAAAGATTTGTTGTATTATTAAAATTCAAACTGAACAAGATAACCTGTATATCGATTTGGTAAATCTGGCAATCCATTGCAAATTGTTCTCAGGAAAAAGGTTGGAGTCTTTAGTTGGCCTACAGGCTCATTTTAACCCTAAGCTCATCTTTCCCTTCTCTCTTTCTCTCTCTTTTTATTTTTATTTTTTGTGGTACCAGGGATTGATCCCAGGGACAGTTAACCACTGAGCCACATTCCCAGCCCTTTTAATTTTGAGACAGGTTCTTGCTAAGTTTCTTAGGGCCTCACTTATTTGCTAAGGCTGGTGTTGAATTTGCAATCCTCTTGCCTCAGTCTCCCAAGTCACTGGGATTACAAGCATGTGCCACCACGCCTGACTTCTTTCTCTTCCACATGGATTCTGCTTCAGACAAAACATTTTGCCTTTACTTGTCTTTCAAGTTGTCTTTCTTTTCTGGCTTTTTTTGGGGGTATTGGGTATTGAAGCCAGGAGATGCTACCAATAAGCTACACCCCAGCCCCTTTTTATTTACATTTTGAGATAAGGTCTTTGCAGAGGCCGGCCTTGAACTTGCATTTGTCCTGCCTCTGTTTTGTGAGTATCTGGGGTAACAGAGTTGAATCACCACACTCAATTCCCTAGTCTTGCCTTTGTAGATGCTGTTCCTTCCATGAGGCTTCTCTTAGGACCCTCTCTTTCTACTGCCCCACAGTGCTTGATCTGATTCATTCTTCAGGCCTCTGAAAAATTGTCATTTCCTCCTGGAAGCCTCCCTGTCTCTCCTATTTGGGGTTGTGATTACTCTAGGTCCACAACTTGTCTTTGGTGGTCTCTCTGTCCTGTTTCCTTGGAGACGATCAGGGGTTCAACAAACATTTGTTGAATTGACTTGAAAAATTCTACAGACCCTCTCTTCCCCTACCAATTGTAGGGCCAAATCTATGTGCACCCCCACTCAGATGGCCCTATTGGAATTGCATCCTCTGCAGCCCTTCCTTAGACTCCACGACCCTCCCAGCTATTCTTTTTGTTCAGACTGGGGATCGAACCTAGGGGCACTTTACCACTGAGCTACATCCCCAGTCATTTATTTAGTTTTGACACAAGCTCTCATTAAGTTGATATAGCTGGCCTCAAACTTATAATCCTTCTGCCTCAGCCTTCTGAGTGTCTGGGATTATAGGTGTGTGCCACCATGCCTGGCTCCCAGTTCTCCTTTGAGATGCACCTGGCATGTCTCATTCACCATGCAGAGTTGTGAGCAGTCTTTTCATCTCATAGCTCCACAAGATCAGCAACCCTGACCCTCCTGCTGTGACTGTCAGTGCTGAGAACTGTTCCTTCCTGCCAGATGGTGCTCAACAAATGCTGGTGAGCTTGTAGGATGCTAAACCAAGCTCCTATATTTGATTCTCCTCCCACCCAGTGGCCTGTACCAAAATCTTTAAGATTGCTTTAAGCAATCCTGAAGGCACCCTGAATGCGTATAGAGGAGGCAGGGAGGCATCCTTAGTTCCCACATTATAGATCAAGAAACAGAGGAAGTGGAGGAACTCATTGTTGAAGGCTTAGGTCTCTGTATTCCATCTTACCTCAGGGCCTTTTCACCTGCTATTTCTCTGTTTAGAACTTACTTCCTAAAGACCTTCATATGGATGACATAACCGATAAGCAGGGCTACAAAGATCTTCGTGCCTCCCCGCCACGTCAAGAGGGCACATCTCTTTCTCCATTCCTTTTATTCAGAGTGTCCTGTGACTTTCTTAGACAACAGAATGTGGTAGAAATTATCCTTCATAAGTTTAGAATCCTTGGGGCTGGAGTGGTGGCTCAGCGGTTTCGGCACTTGCCTGGCAAGCACGAGGACCCGAGTTCAAACCCCAGCACCATGTACACAACTAAGTGTTGGAGCAGCTAAGGCCATGTGAAAAACTAAATAAAGTTGTTTCTCTCTTTCTCTGTCTCTCTCACTGTCCCTCTCTCTTTAAAAAAAAAAATAAGTTTAGAATCCTAAGCCTTGAGAGGGCTTGTGAACTTCTTCCTTTATCCTCTTGGGGACTGCTCTTAAACTAGCCTCATAAGGAAGTCAATCTAGCCAACTAGAGGATGAGTTGTATGCCTGCTCTTCTCTGGTGGCACTTAGGGGAGTAGAGTGGCAGGTGTGGGCTCTCACCTGATCATATCCTCTAAAGCCAATGCACTTAGGAGAGCAGGAAGGTAGGCCAGGTGATTGGGCTCTGTTTCAGGGGCAAGAATCAGAGAGCCCAAGTTAAGCAGAAAGAAAAGGAAACTGTCAAAATGTTCATTTTCAGCAGGAGCTCAGGTTCAGAGCAAGGAATTTATTGGGGTTTCTCTCCCCTACTTCAACTGTGACCAGTCATACCCTCCTGCAAGATCACAAAGCCGAGAAACTGGGAGATGGGAGACATTGTTGGGTGTGCTGAGTCACTCCCTGTAGATGAACTATTTCCAAGTCCCTAAGATGAAGCTAGTCCTCAGTTTGCTTTTTCCACTACCAAGAAATTGATTCAGCTACAACTTCAACTGAAGAAAAAATGCACATCCAAGCACAAAAGAATCTGCTCTTAGATACCTCTTAGAGCTGCCATTCTGCATTCTGTGGGAGCAGAGAGAGCATGGCTGTGATTCAAGCCAGGCTGCAGTGAAGTAAGGTGGCCTTGTATTGGAATTCTGGCTGCATTACTGTGTGACCTTGAGCATGCTGTTTAACCTTCCTGAGCACCAGTTTTGGTATCTATAAACAATAATAAAGACTAAATTCTTATATTAACATCTAAGAGAATTCAATGAGATTGGATATGCTCAGCACATCTTTGAGCACACAGAAACAGTAAAACTGATTGTAGTTACACTTATGAATATTCTTCATCTGTTGGTATATGGGGTATGGGCAGAGAGCAGGGTTTGCAGTTAAACTTGAACCCTTCCTAGGAACCAGGCTCATATTTAGCAGTTGCTTGGGAGGGACTTAATTCTTTTGTTTATTTGTTTTTATTGTGGTGTTGGAGTTCAAACCCACAACCCCAGGCATGTCAGACAAGTGTTCTACTCCTGAGCTACACCCCCAGCCCCAAAGTGCTTAATCCTAACTGGCTTCTCTAACAGAAGAGAGGACCCATCAGAGCAATCCTCCTGGAGGACCCCTACTATGGATAAGTCAATAGTTTGGAGGCAGAGCCTTGACAAGGGTTCAGAAAGGTTGGAAGCCTTATTCTTACACTAATATGCTATCTGACATGGAATAAATCACTTGCTCTCTTTGAGCTCTAGTGTCCTCATCTATAAAATGAATCATTTATTCTTGACTTACTAACCTTCTAGGGTTGTTGATCAGATAATCTAGAGGAAAGAGAGTTTTGAAAAGCATTCACTGTTGGAATGAATAAAAGAGGGATGGCTACTAAAATTGAAAGGACCCTTGGATTACCTAAGTAAGTATCCTCTAAAGCCTTTAAGTCCTGCAATATAGGATGGATTAAAATACTGGCTTGCAGCTTGTATAACTTTGGGAAAATTATAGGAGACAATGACCCTCGGGCAAAAGAAGGACAGATCAGGTGCTGAAAGATACAGGATAGACAAGATGACAAGAAGTTCAGCAGCCTAACAAACTCCTGGGTAACCAGCAAGGAGGGCTTCCTATTTGACTGTGAGCTTAGATGGGGATCACCTTTTCCTCTTTGCATCCCCTACAAGCAGCCCTCTGCATCTTAGCCCACCCCAGGTAGATGATGACTCAAGTCTTTCTGCAGAGATTGGTCCCTCTGCCTCTGTTACCATGACACTGCAGCACACGCTGGCCAATCAGGAAGAAGACCTATATCTAAGCCTCTGTTGCTAAAACTGGAACAGGATGTCTTAGCCAATAGGAAGAATGGCAGAGTGGAGCCACCATGGAAACCTCAGCAGTGAGGTTCAAACCATGGTTTCTCTCTGTCTCATTTGCAGGGAGTAGGCTGGGTTTTCTGCCCACCCCTTTTTTTCAAAGAGCATCTTGCAGCTCCAAGAATTCAGAAGTCACAGCAGAGGTACATGACAAGAAGCATCTTTAAAGAATCAGAAGGGACTTCAGCTTAGCAGCTAAGCAAGGCTTCCAACGTCTCAGATGCTCAGCATCACTTGTGTCTTGATCTTAGCCCATTCCCACAGCTCTACCCAATCCCATCTGTCCTAGGAAATGGCTGTATGCTGCAGAAAAATCCCTACCCTCAAATGACGAAAAGGAGTGATTCCTTCCAGATCTCACATTTTAGACTTAACGCTTTTTAAGTTTCTGGCTCTGGACAAGGTACATCTACAAGAAATAACTTCCCAAGGGGAAGCCCTGTAAATAGTACCAGTGAACACAAGTAGGTCTCCAGCTGCTTCTGTGGCCTTAACTTGTCAGAGTAGGAGGGATATCAATTCCAGAGCTCAGGCCCGAAAGGATGTAGTTGCCCCTTAAAGTCACATAGCTTCCAGGATGCAGAGCTGACTGAAAGCCCTAGTTCCTTTTTGCTTGCAATGGACAATCTTTTTTCATATTTTTATTGGTATATTGTAATTATACATATAGGTGGAATTTGTTGTTACATATTTGTATATGCATACAATATAACAATATAATTTGGCTGAAATCATTCCCCAATATTTCACGTTTTCCTTCCCCTCCTCCCTCCTTCTGTTCCCTTTCCTCTACTCTACTTATTTTCCTTCTATTTTCATGAGATTCCTCCACTCCCACCATCTTCCTTTTTCCCCCTCTGTAGCTTCTACTTATAAGAGAAAACATATGACCCTTGAGTTTCTGAAATTGGCTTATTTTGTTAAACATAATGTGTTCAAGTTCCATCCATTTTCCTGCAAATGACATAATTTCATTTTTCTTGACAGCTGAATAAAATTACATTATGTACATTTTAAAAATCCATTCATCTATTAATAGACACTTAGGTTGATTCCATGGTTTGGCTATTATGAATTGTGCTGTTATGAATATGGCTATGCATGTATTGCTATAGTATGCTGACATTAATTCTTTAGGACAAATATCAAGGAACGGTTTATCTGGGATCATATTATGGCTCTATGCCTAGTCTTTTGAGGAAACTCCACACTGATTTCCACAGTGGTTGTACTAACTTATAATGCCACCAACAGTGTAAACATGTTCTTTTTTTCCATGTCCCCTCCAGCATATATTGTTTATATTCTTGGTGACTGTCATTCTAACAGGAGTGAGACAATATGCAGTCTTCTTCAGCTAACACTGGACAAGCAATCAGGGAATTATGCATACCCATACTCACAACACCCTCTATTTTGCCAGCATGGGTATAACTGCTGCAAGGGAAAATGCGTTCCACCCTTCCCCTATTCCCTTCTGGCTTTCATTCTGTTTCCTGGCAACAGTTCTATCCAGAAGCCCGTGTGTCATCCTAGATAACTCTCTCAAGCTTATCCTTCCTGGAAAAACCCATCACTCAATCATGTCCACTTAATCTCCTAAATGGCTCTTGAGTCCATCCATTCCTCCCCCTCCATACCAATCTCCCAGTTCAAGCTTTCATCATTAATTTCCTAGACAACTATCTTGGCTTTCCATAGGTTTTTGGCTTTCATACTTGCCATTTCATCTGCTATTTCCATCTTCCATTAACAACAGCTAGAAAAATCTTTTAAAAATACAAATATGATCATATTACCTGTTATTTCCCTAATGCTTTTTCGGGGGGCCAGTACTGGGGATCAAACCAAGGGGTGCTGTACCACTAAGCTTTATCCCCATCCATTTTTGCTTTTTGTTTCTAGACAGTGTCTCACTAAGTTGTACAGGTTGTCCTGGAATTTGTGATCCCTCTGTCTCAGTCTCCTGAATTGCTAGATTACAGGTGTGTGCACTGTGGCCAGCTGTTTGCGTAGAACTTCTTAGGATAAAAATTAAAATCTTTAGCATGACCAAGAGGCACTTCATCACCAGGCTTGCCTTCTGTCCCCAACTTCATCTTGTCCTTGAGCATGTTATTCTGTCCCTGCCGGAAGCATGTTATTCTAATTAGTCCTTCTCACCCTTCAGCCTTCAGGTCAGTGGTCACTTCTTTGGAAAGCCTTTCCTGATCTCCACAACCATGACAAATTGCTCTCTGACAGGCCCTCCTGGCACATCTTTCACTGTAGTATTTATCAGAGCCACAATTTTATACTTAATTGTGTAATTATTTGATTCACATATTTAACTGCTGCCCTGCATGATGTAAGTTTCAGGAAGGTAGCGAGTTTGTTTTGTTCACTGCCCAAAGCATGTGGATGAATGGATGGATGGATGGACAGATGGATGTATGGGTGTATAGATTGTTGGATGCTCCTATTTACCCCTGCTTACTTAGATTTTATCTAATTATACTCCCTCTAGTCTGTGACTAGCCAATCCTGCTCCTTTTCACTCAATGTATACCAAATATCTCAGATGTGCTAAGAATGTGCCCACAATACTGTAGGAACCCAAGGAGAGAGATATTTCCATGCCCTTGAAACTTAGATAATAATAACAGTAGTTCCAATTAATACTATGTGCCAGAGACCACAAGAGTTCTCTTCCTTGGAAGCTACCATTCTCTTTTCTGTACTTATCCAGTAACATAGGCCAGAAGCCTAGCAGTGTTTTAAGGTTCAGTTGAGGTATTGCCCCAGGAATTTATCCCTGATCAGTCAGCCTATGCCTGATCGCCCATCTTTAGAACTGCCCCAGTGCATAGGTCTGGGGCACTCTTGCTGGTCACTGATTATAAACGGTTTCATGTTACTCTTTTTTTGTGGGTCTCTAACTCTCTTTCAAATTATATGGAAGCTCCTTGGGGACTTTTATGAGGATTCACAGCTCACAGAAGGCCAGTCTGTGGGCTGGGTATTGCACACATATTCCCTCTTTTAATCCTTAAAGGACCCTGAAGGAGACATGATTGCACCCATTTTGAATAGCATGAAACTGATTTGCCCCAGATTCCACAAACAATAAATAGTGAAATTGGTGCTAAAATCTGGGTTTGTTTGAATCCAAAGCCAAGTATTCTTAACCAGTATCCCAGGGCCAAATAATATTATCTCTCTCTCTCTCTCTCTCTCTCTCAAAAAGAGAGAGAAAGAGGGACAGTGAGAGAGAAAGAATCAATTTTATTTAGTTTTTCATGTGGCCTTCGTTGCTCTGACACCTCATTGTGTATGTGGTGCTGGGGTTTGAACCTGGCTCCTCGTGCATGACAGGTAAGCACAGTAACCACTGAACCACCACTCCAGTCCCCCCAAATAGCCTGTGTATGGCTTCTTTACGTGTGTCTGAACACTGGAAGAAGTAGGACAACCCATTATTGCTGATTACCTACTTATCAAAGACTTTTTTCTAAACCGGTTGAAATGTGCGTATCTGAAACTGCTACCTGGTGACCCTGATTCTGCCCCTGGTTATAATCAGGACAACAGTGTTCTCTTTTCCACATGGCAGCCTGTCAATAATTTACAGCCAGTTCTCATGTCTCTCCTGCATTTTATCCTCCCCAGGGAGGACATGTAGAGTGAAGAAGAATGTTCACCAGGAAGTAGCAAACCTGGATTCTCACCTTGGCTCAGTCACTGTGTGCAGCTAATAAATTTTAAAAGAAAAATTCAAAAGTAGGTGATTTTGATAAGCAAGGATGTAAAAGTCACCAACTCCTATCATACTGGTTTCATAAAAGAAAGGGCAGGCTGACATAAAAAAAAGTAGGGCAGACAATCTTAGAATTAATTTAACTTTATGAAAACTCCCTACATTGTTCCTGTTGTTCTCATTTCACCATGTCCTGGTGTTAACTCTGTGGGGGACTGGCCCAGGTCTGAAAGGACCTTTGCTGTAACCCATTAAAGAAAACCCTGTCATCCAGAAAAAAACAGAAAAGAGTACTCCATTGTCAGGACACGGTAGTTACCCTGTTTCAAAAGGGAAGGAAAAGCTGAAAGTGTCTAACACTACAAGACAGTGAGACGGCTGAGCTCAGGAAGCAAGCCAGACTTCTCCATTGTGTTGTGGCTTCATGTCCAGTTTCTATCTTGGCTTAGAGGACCAAAGTTGTTCCCTACTCCTGAATTTTGTGGGTGCCCTGTGACCACCGGCAACTACTTCTCTAAGAAGTGGAACCTACAAGAAGTCAGGAGGGCCATACCAGACCCATTACAGGATGCTGTGAGAAAGGTTATTGGTTATACAGAGTAGCAGATTTTCTCTTGGAGGCAGTTCTGAGCATGGGCTTTCTCACCACTCACTCACTCATTTATTCATTTGATATCTGCCAAATAATTACTATGTGTAAAACAATGTGGTAGCATTGGGAGTACAAAGATGAGCAAAGAATGATTTAATCTCTAATCTTATGGAATTTAGAATCTATCATTAAAAACAGATTTAATCCAAGTGGAAGGAATAAATATAAACTCTTAACTGTGATGAAATGCAACTACAGAGTCACAGGTCACCCCAGAGTATGAAATAAGGACAACCTCAATACCTACACAGTTTCTGGTCATTAGAAGATTGAGGCACTAATGATGTTGGCATGGGAAGGAACAATGGACCCAGGGCCCCATGAATGCTAGGCAATTACTCTACCTCTGAGTTATACCTCCAGCCCAATAAACAACTCTCTTAAAGAATTGATAGGACAGAGGCTGGAGAGGTGGCTCAGCAGTTACAGTGCTTGCCTGGCATGTGCAAGGACGCGAGTTCAAACCCCAGCACCAAGTACACCAAGTCTTAGAACAATGAAAGCCACGTGAAAAACTAAATAAAAATTGTTTCTGTCTCTCTCTCACTGTCCTTCTCTCTTAATAAAAAAACAAAGAATTGATAGGACAGGGAAATGCTATCCTATTAGACCGTCTGGGTACAACCTGCAATAAAATTCTCCTATGACTTAGGCCCTTAATCCTAAAGGTTTGTTCTATGAACAAGTAGTTATTGAACACCTATCATATGCTAGGCACACTGTGTAGGTATTGAGGATGTGGCAGGGACAAAAAACAAACAACAACAAACCAAAAAACAAAACAGTCCCAGAACTTATAATCTAGTGAGGAGAAAAGAATATAACACACAGGAGGAGAATGTAGAACATTTCATATGATGATAAGGGCTATAAGGTTGTGTGGTTGCCAGGAACAGGCAGAGGGTGGTGCTTCACTAGACAGAGTGGTCAAGGAAGGCTTGAGATGGCAACAAATGACACCAACAATGAGGAAACAACCCAGCCACAGTCTTGGGAAGAGGCTTCCAAGAGGTGAGCTGAATGCAAAGGCCCCAAGGCAGAGCCAACTTTGTGTTCACGGAGCAGAGGAGAGAGCCTGCCTCATTCTGAGTGAGTAGGAGGAGATGAAAATGGAAATGAGGATAACAGAGACAGATTTCCAGAAGTCCAGGCCCCATGGTCCTGGCAGGCCCTGGCAAGGAATTTAGATTTTACCTTGAATCATTGAAAGTCACTGAAGGGGTCTCAAGCAGGGGAGTGACATAGCATAGCAAATGGGTTTTTGGTTTGATTGGTTGGTGTTGGGGATTAAATTCAGGGCTTTGTACAAGCCAAGCATACATTCTACTACTGGGCCACACATTCAGCCCTGTTGCATGTTTAAAAGAGCACACTTATTGCTGTGAGAATAGATTTCTGAGGATAAAAGAGGATTCAGGTGCATTTTGGTTGTGCATTTGATGAAAGAGATGGGGAGAAGGGTTGGATTACAATATGTTTTTGTTAATGGATCAGATGTAGGGATTGAGAGAAAAGGAAATGTAGGAGAATTCCACAGGTTTCCACCTGAATAACTAGGTATGATGGTACAGGGACTAAATTGGCAAAGACTGGGAGGAACAGGTTTGAATGGGAGATGGGGTTGGGGTACAGAGCTGAATCAAGAGTCATGTTGTTGATATATCAAGTTTATCATTCCTCTTAGATCTCTAATCAGAAGATGAGAAGGCAGTGGATGAACATATTGGAGTTCAGAGGTGGGATAAGGGTTAAAGATCTTAAACTAAATTAAAAATCAGGGGCATGTAGATGGTAATGAGAATCACAGGACTTAGCTGGGTGGCACACTCCTGTAATCCCAGCAACTCAAGCGGCTAAGGCTGGAGGATGTCAAATTCTAGGCTGGGCTAGAATTTGAATACAAAAAATTAAAGGGCTAGGGGTGTGTTGCTCAGTGTTAAAGCACCTCTGGATTCAATTCTCAGTGAGCAAAAAGAAATCACAGGACAGGGTCACCGTAGGAATGAGATGCAAAAAAGAGATCAAGGGGTTACATCTGCAGATATCAGACAATGCCATAGGGGTAGCAAAAGAGGATGAGGAAAAAAGCCAATGGAGGAGGTTGTGACAAGAGAAAGGTGGATACCCAGTTCCCTGTGTGAATCAGGCCCTCAAACCAAGCTGGCTTCTCTTTGTCATCTACCCAATTTGGTTCTCAGTGGTGGCAGTCACTCTTCAGGTTCCGCAGAAGAGAGATACGGAGGAGGCGGTCAGACTTGCCTCTTGTCTTTCACTTGAAACTGCTTCCCCTTTCACTTCTACTTTGAGGTGAGACACATTCTGAATGTCAGATCACCTAAGGAACACTCCTGTCCCCCAACGCCAACCACCCAGAGGCCAGTGACCAGGAATAGGGAGCCTGGGGACATGGATCTCATCATAATATAGGGAGCTCAGATCCCAAACTTGTCCTCCCTCCATCCTAGCAGACTGACCTAACATGGAAGACAATTTACCAGCTTCTGTCTCCCATACCCTATGTCATTCTCTCTAAAGGAGAGAACCCTGAGGTTGAAGAATCCAGTTGGGTTCAATCCCTCATCTTTCATGTGTGCTCATTAACTCCAGGTGGTTTCCTCCATTGCCCTGAGACTTAGTATCTCCTGTGAGATGTGAAGGACTGATTAACCATCCACTTTCATAGGACTGTCCTCTGCCTCTAGGACACTGGGCATGCATTTGTTTGGGTTCAACATACAAGTCCTGCTTTTCTCTTTCTACTGCTTTCTTTCCAACCTTTCCCAAGCTTTAGACTAGCTGGTGGGGTACCAAGTTTTCTGTGTACCTGTCAGGCACTTTCAGTATGGAACATCTGGCCTCTAATGAGGGAGAGTGTATAACGCTGCCTTAAAATAACTGGGCTGAGGATTTAGCTCAGTGATAGTGCACTTGCCTAGCATGTATGAGGCCCTGGGACTCATACCTTGCACTGCAAAAAATAAAATAAAATAAAATAAAATAAAATAAGCACTTTGTACCACCCAGATACCTTCACAAGGTTAGCTGCATTAAATCCTCACCATGACCCTTTGAAGGAAGCCTGAGAAATACTACCATCATCTTTACCCCAAATTTGAGGTCCAGTGAAGTGTATGGACTTCCTCAGGGCTCAGGATCAGAGGGGTTGCTGGCACTAATATCAGATAAAAAAAATAATGACCCTATCTTAGCCTGTATAGTGGCTCAATTCTCAAAATGTTTTCATAATCCTTATCTTCCAGGTTCTCACACAAAACCTGAATTATGCAAGGAAGACTCAATGATTCCCATTTTGTAAATATGGAGACAGATGTGGGTTGGGGTGGTTTCAGGAACTTACTCAGGGCCACATGGTAAAGAAAGAGGAACCTGAACCTAGGACCTGACCCTGGATCCCTGAAGAGAAAAGGGGTCATAAATGAGGATCATTCCCCTGCCTGTCCTGTCTGAGATACCAGCCACTGTGTTTGAGTTTAGATGTATTTAGAGCCCATTGTTCTAGCCAGAACCAGGACCAGGAAGAGCAAGCACGACAGGTGAGCAAGGCTCCAGTGACCTCAGAAGACAGGCTGAATCAGTACTTCCAGACAATGGGCCATTTGTCACTTCAGTTTGCACCTAAGGACTTGACAACACTCACCTGCCTCCAGAAATCAGTTGTTCAAAATACAATCTGGGTAGGGCAGATTTGGAGAACTCTCTCCCCTAGTTTCCTGATTTCGGTTTTCAGCCCCCTTCTCTTAATTAACCTGATGTGAATGCCTCCAGGCCTTAAACATCCCTTCTTTCCCCTATATCCTCCTTTCCTGCTAGGAGAGTTGTGAAATCTCAGCCCAATATCCCTTTCTCCAGTCTTCTGTAGCTCTTCTGCACAGAATTAAGCTCTCTCCTCTAATCCTGCTGTGCCTTACCTGCTGCCAGTACAGACTTCTCCAACAGCACCATAGTTGTCTGTTTCCCTCCACTGAGAGGGCAGGGACTGCATTGCTTTGGCATTGTATAAATATTGGCTGAATTAATGAATTCAACCAATTCTAAAGAAACTGCTTTGTGTGGGCACTTTCAGTGCAGGACACAAAGATGAACAAGACGTACTCTTTGTCCTCAAAGAGCTTTGGAAAGGCAAGTCATAAGAACAAAAAACAAGAAGAAGACGAAAAAAAAAAAGAAACAAGAGTTATTCCATGGCATGTGAGCACTAAATACCACCAGGATTCTAGACCTAGTTCTGTCCATAACTCTTCTGTGGCTCTAGGCAGATTTCTTTGTTACTTTGGCCTTGGAACCACAACAGAAATCTCTGTAGGAGATTGGAGATGGGGCTGCCATCAAGAGGGGATTTAGATGTTCTCATCCTGGGGAAAGTGGCAGGTTCCTTTTCTTCCAGAGTCATAGTGGGAAGGGGTCCCCTAGCTGAACCGTTCACCAGATCAGAGTCTTGGTGTCTCAACCCAACACTTGATGCTTGAGGTTGAACATTTCTTTGTCATAGGGACTGTTGTGTGTACAGAGGATGTTTAAAATAAGTGCCAGATGCCAGTACCATCTCCTGCAGTTCCATTACCAAATGTCCCCTGGCAGGCCAAATCACTCCCAGTTGAGAACACATGGCTAGCTTCTGGTTCTCCTCTAGCATTTTTATCCAGGGTCTTGGAAAAGGGGTCAGGTAGTTTTTATTTTGTTTGACTGCTAAGAGACAGCATCTTGCTATTTCCCAGGTTGGCCCTAAACTCCTGGACTGAAGTCATCCTCTTCAGCCTCCCATGTAGCTGGGACTATTGGTAGGAGCCACTGCACCTGGCTAGGCCAAGCTGTTTTGACTTAGCACTGGGACAAATGTCTTTTGGACTTGCCTTTGGCAGAGCCCTTGCCCACCACTTAATATAGTACATGCTCAGGTTTTGAGGACACCTGGCTTGACGAGATGCATGACATTTCACCTTGGAAACCACTTTCCCAAGACAGCACCCGATCATGACTATGACAACATGCTCTCTGACTGTAGGGAGGAGGACCCAGAGCTTTAGGTACTAGGATTGGACAAACATCAAAGACATTTTTCTCAGGATGCCATGGATTTATTTTTTTTAATGTTTGCTTGTTTTTTAGATAGAGGGAGATAAAGAGAGAATCAATTTTTACTTAGTTTTTCACGTGACTTTCATTGCTTCAACTCCTTGTTGTTTACATGGTGCTGGGGTTTAAACTTGTGTTCTCACGCATGCTAGGCAAGTGCTGCAACTACTGAGCCACCACTCCAGCCTCAAGGATGCCATGGGTTTAAAAACAATTTTATTTGTCTCTTTGGAGATATTTGAAGAGTATTGGGGTTTGGGACTGGGAATTGAGCCTGGATAAGCAATTCTGTGTGATTCCATGAGCACAGTGGAGAGACAAGAGAGTCAGTTTCAGTTGCAGCTGCTACATGCCACTCTCTGCTGTCAGCCTTCCTGTTGGTTGAGAAGGAATCTTACGGTCTCCATGATTTCTCCCAGAATCACTGCCAGATGAGTTCAGATGAAAGTTCCTTTCAAAAAGAAAGGGGTTTATGGAAGATTGACTTTTCATGTCCCCCATCCCCCATGGGTCTTCTTGAAAGACTATGTGCTAATTCAGTGAGGAAACAGGTAATCTTGCCATAGTCAGAGAAGCAGATGGAAGTCAAATCTGAAGGCCAAAAGGACTGAATTCTTGGTACTTGCTTTGCTACAAGCAAATGTTACAACCTGAACATTCCAGGTGAGGTTTAGGGCAAGAGCATGGCCATGGCTTGAAGGCCAGGAACTGCCTGAAGCATGTGCAGGCAGCTGCAGCTGAAAGTGAAGAACTAAACAAAAACTTTGAGATAGAAGCCTGTGGAAAGACAAAGATAACTGACCACTGCTCAAAGTCACTTCTCAGTCCCTGCCAAAAAAGCTGTATGTGAGGTCATGTCCAGATGTTACATGGCACCTGTGTTCCCACAGGGTTGAAAGATACTTATAATTACAGTCAGCTGAGAACAGAGGGCCCCTAGCCTAGGCCCTGTGACATAGCAGCAGATGGTGCTTCATTGACTCAGCATCACCAGGTGAAAAGGGCAGTATGGGGTGAGCAGGACCTAGTCTCCCCAGTTCCACAAAGCTGACTTGCAGCCCAACTGTTTGTTAGCTATGTCACCTTGGCTCAATCTCCTGAGGCCTCTGCCTCTCGTCTGCTGTGTTGATAGGACTGTGTAATGAAGAGGCATGCATGTCTTTTCATACACATTGCCAAGAACACAAGAAAACACTAAAAAAAATGGAGTGACCATTGTTATTGCATAAATCTGAAATTTTGTGAGTATCCGAAGAGGCCTGTAAGTTGGCTTCTGTTGTTCTCTATCCAACTGTTTTCTATCCACTTCAGCAAAGCCTCACAGATTTAGTGTCTCAGGTAAATATCACATATTCCTTCCTTTTAATACCCAAAGTGTCTCTTTTTTTCTGGTGGAAGTGGGCATAGAACCCAGGGTCTTATGCATGGTAGGCAAGCACCTTACCATTAAGCTTCATCTTTAACCTCCATTCTAATTATTTTGATAGATCTCTTTCACAAATGAAATACAGGCTTATGTACCTATGCATCATAGTATAGTGAGCCCTCTTCGTCCTTGGGTTCCACGTCATTGGATCCAACCAACCTCAGATTTAAAGTATGGATTTGGGTATCATTTGAGGATCCTGGAACTGATCTCCATGAGCCAACTCTAATTAACAATACAGTATTTAGCAGTTCCTGGCCAGCTTTTGGCAGTCATTAGCCTCCAGAGGTCATTGCAGATCTCTTTCCACTGCCATCGCAATTGGTTACATCTGGTAGTTGCCAGATTAGAGGATACCATCAAGGTCCTTCAAGTTCATATGTCCTTCCTATGATATACCCTGTCAGGGGTCCTGTCATGTGCACCTGTTCCTTTGATCTCACTGACTTACTCATTCAATCAACATTGACTGAAGTATATGCTTGAATATACAGTGCAAAGGGCTAGATAGAGACTGGAGGTCTGGTAGCTGCCTTCAAGAAATTCTCAGCATAGTGACCTGAAACAGGTGAACAGATAAGTATAGTGTCTGCATAGAAGACCAACAATAGGAGGGGTGTGTGTGTGTGTGTGCAAGAGTTGAGAAAAAAGGTGAGACCACATCATCTGTTTTTATCAGATGAGGAAATAGGCTCAGGAGATAGACCATCCCAAATTTTCACAAATGTCAGGGTTAGAATTTAAATGCTGGTCCTCTTGGCCTTAAGCCTATTGCTTTTCCCACTATACCAAGGCATGATTACCCCTATCTATACATCTGATTCTGTACTTACACATCTGCCCTGTCTTAGTTTGTGTTCTGTTGCTGAAACAAAATACCCAATACCAGGTATTATATAAAGAACAGAAGTTTATTTGGCTCCTGATTCTGGAGGCTGAGATGTCCAAAAGTGAGGCTGGAACCTGGAGAAGGTCTTGCAAAACATTACAACGGGGCAAAGGGTATCATTGCACAGCACGACAGAGCAAGCATGCTATCCAGGAACTCACTTCCATTTCCTACAGTCACCAATGACATCCTATGGGCTTCATCCTCATGATCTTATCTAATGCTTATAACATTCCAAGTGCCCTACCTCTCAAATACTACAAACATGAGTTTAGGGATTAAGTTTCCAGCACATGAAAATTTGGGAAATTTGCGGAGGGGATACATTCAAATCAAGTTACTGTCTAATGAAATCATCTACTCCCGAGGCTAAACTCTGCACCTGGGCAACAGGGATAGGGGGAGGTGGGAAGGTCTGAGTGACAATCTGGATGGATAGGTGGGAGAACTGAATGATGATAGGGGTAGAAGGCATTGAGTTAATCTCCAGATTCTGGCTTGCATAAGTGCATGGAAGGAAGAACCCACCAAAAAGAGGAATGCTAGGGAGCAGGAAGTGGAAGCTGGGACTCAAAGGCTGGTATGTTTTGAGTCTGGCTCTGACTGATAAATAGCCCAGTACTCTAACAACCAGCTGTTCCTTTTTCTCCGATATCACTCTCTGGTCCTTGTTCTGCTAGGTCATCTTTGGAAGAATGGCAGAAAGGTGGGGCAATGTTTTCCTTACACACTGGATACTGAGGAACACCAATGATCATGCTCTCAGGTGTGAACAGGCCAGCAGCTACAGTGCCAACAGCATCACTCAAGAAGCTGGCTTGGGAGTATATTAAAGAAGACTCATATCCAGGAATGTGAGAACAACCACCAGAGGGCAAATAACTGTTACTACCTTTCATTAGTCAATCCTTTCATATACATGTCTTTTGATACTCTAAATACCCTAGGATATGGCTTCCTAAATTATAGACAAAGAGACTGACACTTAGGAGCATTGGTTTTCTGAGGGAAGGGAAGGTGAAAAAAGGCTCCAGGCCAGGAATCAACTGAAATATTTCACATATATTAACAAAAACTATTCTCTCAAAGTCTTTATATGCAGCATGAATAACTGCATCATAAGAGTTCCAAAAAAGTTCAAATCAATCTCTTGTGCAAAAGATATGAGTTGGTGGTCTGTTAAGTTCTAGGAACTGAACAACAGCAAGGGTGGCTATAGAAATAGTACATGGGACCAGGTTGCACAGGAAGATGTGGGCTGTATCTAAGTTCTTGTTTTTGGCAGTGTTGGGGATCAAAACTAGGGTCTTGAGCATGCTAGGCAAACACTTTACCACTTAGCTACATCCCTAGCCCTGAATCTAAGATTTTTGAATTTCAAGTCCTTTAAGAATTTGAAATAAGTGGTGGGCACAAATGGAGTGGTTTTTAAAAAATACCCCCAACTTCCTAGTGAAAAACGGCAGAGGAAAGTTAAGTTTTCCTGGGGATGTAAGACAAAGGAGGACTGGACTTTGGAGTGATAATACAAGGCCTGGGGAAAAGGGGATGGATTTGCAAGGTACTGAGGAGGTAAACCAACAGGGCATGTGATTAACACCATATAGAGAAATGGAAGAGGAAGAAGTGGTTGTAAATGCTACCATGTCTACCCTTTCGCCTGTGACCCCCACCTCAACCCCAGTCATCAGATCAGGTTAGTGTAGAGTGCTGAGGTTGAGGCACCATGCTGAGTCGTATCCTGTTAAAACAGTGAGACCTAAACTGAAGTTGAATCAGAGGCTTTCCTTTGACATTTTCATAATGCATTATAAATGCCTGCATCCCAGAGCTGGGCTCACCCATTCAACAAGATCTGACAGGTGGATCCGCCTTTGGTTAGTTACCTAGTGTGTTGTATCATCTGCTCACTAGTTATGACTGGAAGCAGTCTTGCTCCTGCTCAAAGGTCTGTGAAAACAAACCTCTCAGTTAACTCACAGCCACTCTCCAAGCCAGCGTATTTTAAACTCCTCACCACCTGTGGCTAGTTGGCTTAGCATGATGCCAGGCTCTGGGTGAGACTGCTGTGGTTGGAGTCAGAGATGCTCCAAGTGGCGCTTTATTTTCTTCTGGGACATACAGGTATATACAGAATTCTCTTATATGCAGTATACACACCTGGATAGGAAGTAGCAGATTCTGCTCTGATTATTCCAGACAGTGGAGGAAAAGGACACTAACAGGTGCCATTCCTTTTCCAAGGACATTTCTGGGGGCTTCCTGCCCCCTTTCCCAGACACTGAAACCCTCCCACAGAAAATCTGTGCCTCCCACCTGCTCAGGGCACTTACTGACAGGATCTGGGTAGTGGTAGTGGCATCAGCTGTTTCCCAAGTCTTTCTCCTCCAGTAGAAGAACAGAATACTTGTGGGAGGGCCAAAAAGAAGCTAAGGCTCCCACTAACCAGTAGACACCAACTGATACCTGATGCTCAGAGCCTGGCTAGAATTCTCTGCTTTGCCGTGTACAGTATTCTGAGCCCTGTGTGGCCTGGCTTTCACAGGGCACTGTTTTCTTGTTCAGGGAACTTGTCCAAGTCTATTTTCCAGGTTGGTGGGGAAGGTCTGTGAAGTCATTCAGAAGCCTATCAGCAAACTTCTTGCTCTCTGTGGTGCTAGAGCACCATGTCTTGGTGAGTATGGTGCTGTGGGCTAGCTGCTGACCCATTCTCACAAAACATGATCTGGTTGGTGCAGCAGGTGGAGTTGCACCACCGCAACTGCCCTGGGGAACTTACACTTGGGAGTCAGGGCAGCTGCAGAGAAACTATTCCTGAAGGGAAAGGAATGGGCCTGTGTGGCAGCCACCAGGAGGGCAGCTGGAGATGGCTGAGGTGCTTCTGTCACCACTGGCTTACTGAAGGGGAAGGAACTTCTGTGGATAGGCCCAGGACCCTGTATTCTTTACCTGCCATACGGTCTCATCTGATCAATTATTTGCTCATATGTCCTCACCTGTAATGTGGATATACCGAATGTTGTTCTCAGCAGGGAAGTTAAATGCAAAGGCAGAATATTTATCTTGTACATACCTAAACCTGAGGGGAGGACAGGAATTCACACTGGTTAGGGCCCTCTGGGCTTACGGGGCAAGGGGCAGGATGGTTAAGGATACTCTGTGACTGCCTGAGATAAAAGGATCTGATAAGATCTCGTTCAAGGTAGACTGCGCAGGCTGCTTATTTTTGTCGTCTACCTAACCTCCAATCCTTCCGACACTGCAGATCTCCAGTTCTCCTGCATCCTGCCACCTTTCATCTCCCAGGTCCACCAAGTCACTTCAGTAAATGAAAGCCTTCCTACCTGCTTCAGTCGTCATCCAGTCAACCTCCTGCTGCATTCTCCAGCTGTCCCAGCAGCCTTCCCTTCTGTGCATTCTCCTCCATGTCATCCCAGGCCTTCCCTCTGCCTGGATTCTACCCCATATGCTAACTTGCTGCAGCACCCACCCACATACATTCCTCATCTTAATTTACCTTGACCACACCTCTGCCCCTTCCCCACTATTCTTAGGCTAACATGTAGCAGTTTCTCAATAAAGGCCTTGAATAGAAATTAAGGAAACACCTTAATTGAAATCCTTTTCTTAAACGTGAGGCACACCAATCTGGGGCTCTCTGTTTTGCTGTGTTCTGGAAATGAGCAGAAGGAGCCATTATTCATCTATGACTTGTTCTGTTCCCTTTCTCATCTATGGCTTATTCTATTCCTGGTTCTTCTATTTCCATAAAGCACATTTATTACAGCCCTACCTGCTAAGAGCTGTAAAAGGACGTGCTAACAGATGTGGCTCCTGCCCTCTAAATCTGAGGGGTTTATGTAATAAAGGCAGTGAAGTAGGCAGAGCTAAAGGAGGTAAACTGCCTGTCTCCTATCCTGGACTGAGCTCTCCAGGAGTGGCTGTTTCATCCTCTCTATGCAGGCTGCCAGCATTACACTGGCATTTCTTAAGTATACATGAAGAAGAATATATGAAGTCAAATGTGCAAATTAAATGGATAGGCAAATGTGCACTGCAAACTCCCTCCTCTACAGGCTGCTTTCATCATGGATAGGAATGGTCTGGATTTTGTCTCTGTTGAGATTTACTCAGCATGGATCAGCTTCACCAGAGTATTCCTGCCTCATTTCTTTCTGAGGTTAAAGTCTTTTATTTGAAAAACAAAACAACAATAAAAAACAATTTAATCACATGGTCCCTTGGCTATGTCATTGTCCACTTGGGAGGAATGAAAGGCAGGACTGCAGTTAAGGCCAGGAGCTCCTACCCAGGGAAGTTCCTAATCTCACCCAAATCCCCTGATGAAGCTGAAGGAGCTAGGAGTCACAGCAGAGGGGATCCAGGAAAGAGGGACACTTTTGCTTTGTCTGAGGTAGACCTGTAGATGAAGGGTTTAAGTAATAAAGGCAGTGATGTAGGCAGTCTGCATCCTCAGATCTGTGGATGGGCTAATGAGTCATTTCAGAGTCACATTCTCACTAACAGTTCCGCTCCATGCAAAGGTGGTAAGAAAAACAGGTAATCTGGGCAAAGCACTGGGCTAGGCATTGTAGAAGGAAACAAAAATGAGAAAAATGTATACTTTTGCCCTCCAGGGACCCCCAAGGCAGTGTAACATTATGAGAATTTTTAGGAGAAAAAAGAAGGAGAATTTGGAGTGGAGGAACCTGGGAATCCCTAGTAAGGGTAGAATCTGACAGGTGTTGAGGGAACGGGCTCAGGTTACAGTGTGGAAGGTGACATACAACAGAATCTGGTACAGTGAGACATGGAATTTGGGAGACACATGAGAATGATCAGAGGTGGACAAATGAATACATAAAGAGCAAAGGGCAACTGATTAGAGAAAATAAGACCAGGCTGAGGGAGACCCAGAAGACACTATGGGGGCGGGGGGAGGGAGCCAATTAGGCAAATAAAAGTCATATCTCAAGAGATATCCAATGGAGTGCAAAGACTGCCCCATGAGGCACAGGGCAAGCAGTATAAAGTTGCTTACAAGCTTGTAAAATAGCTAGGGTCTTTCTAATGACTAATGTTCCTTGTGGACTCACAGGTGAGCCCAATGTTTGTTCAGGAAGTGAAAATGAAGGCTTGGAAGTTCCAGGACTTGCCATGGAACTTCCACAGCTCAACCAGATGATGATGGAAGGTAGGATGGGCCAGAACTGTTTGCTTCCCACATGAAGGCCCTTTTCCACTGGCCATTATGCTCCCTCTGCTCTGCCCCAAATCTACACCCCCTCTTACAGGAAGCATTCATCCCATAGCCTTTTCTAAGCACTTGAGCTAGGTGTAGGCCTTAAAATAAGGTATACAGTAGGCCAGCGCCAAGCTGGGAGGCTAAGGCTTAAGAGTGGATTTTAGAAGTCAGGATCAGGTTCGTGTTCCACAGAGTAGAAGAATGAACACTGTGAACACTGCCAAGGTAAGCAAGTGAGCAGGAATATTCTTAAAGTGTGAGAAAGATTCAAACTCCCAGTGTAGTGCACCATGGAGGGGCAAAAGTGGCATTTAAGTCTTCCTTAAAAGGCAGATAAGGAGAAGATGGTAAGCTCCTTTTGGTTGGCTTTTGATACTTTAGCTGCCCCATGATGGGCATGGGCTGGATTATGGATAATGCAGTCTCTTTTTGGAGACACAGAAACTTATACCTTTCTGAGAAACAGGAACTGTTTTATAACATGTCGGGGCATGTTAAAAAGCTGTCCTCTGATTACTAGTGATTTAGAGCACTTTCTCATGTATTCATTGGCTTGATCATGTCCTCTGGTGAGAAGTCTCTATTTAGCTCTTTGGCCCATTTATCAATTGGGCTGTTGGTATTTTTGTAGTTGACATTTTTGAGGATTTTATAGATTCTGGATATGAGACCCTTGTCTGAGGAATCATAGTCCATGATTCTCTCCATTTCTGTAGGCACACTAACACACTGTTGGTGGAGCTGCAGACTGGTACAGCCCCTCTGGAAAGCAGTATGGAGAATCCTTAAAAAATTAGGGATGACTCCACCATACGACCCTGCTATTCCACTCCTGGGTATCTTTCCAGGGGACTTAGAATCAGCACATTACAGTGACACAGCAATATCGATGTTCATAGCAGCACAATTTAC
>PVKS010029865.1:0-24846 GCA_004027875.1 Aplodontia rufa | reverse complement strand
TGATAGTGTTCCTCTCTTCCCACAACCTATCCAATGTCTGTCATTTTTTGTTTTCTTCATTTTTGCCACTCTGACAGGAGTGATGTGGAATCTCAGTGAATATTTGATTTGCATTTCTCTGATTGCTTGTGATGTAGACAATTTTCTCATATATTTATGGGCTTTTTGTACTTCCTCAATTGAGAAATTTCTGTTTACCTCCATACTACATTTATTAATTGAATTATTTGTGGTTTTGGATTTCAGTTTTTTGAGTTTTTTGTATATTCTGGATATTAACCCTCTGTCCAAGTTATAGCAGGCAAAGAATTTCTCCCATTTTCCAGGTTCTCCTTTGACACTCTTGTCTAATTCTTTAGCTGTGCAGAAGCTTTTTTAGTTTAATGGCATCACATTAATTTATTCTTGGCTTTAATGCTTGTGCTATGGGAGTCTTGTTAAGGAAGGTGGTGCCAAACCCTATGTCATGTAGTGTTGATCTTACTTTTTCTTCAAGCAATTATAAAGTTACTGGTTTAATTTCCAGATTTTTGGACCATTTTGATTTGATTTTTGTGCAGGGTAGGAAGTAAGGATCCACTTTCAGTGGTCTGCATATGGCTGTCCACTTTGTCCACTACCATTTAATGAACAGGTTGTCCATCTTCCACACTATGTTTTTGCCCCCTTTATCAAATATCAGATGGTTAAAGATGGGGATTCATCTTGGTATCCTCAATTCTGTTCCATTGGTCTTCAATTCTATTTTGATACCAATACCACAGTGTTTTTGTTACTCTAGCCCTATAGTATAATTTCAGGTCAGGAATTGCGACACCTTCTGCTTCCTCTTTCCTGCTTTGTAATGTTTTGGCTATTCTGGGTTTTCTGTTATTCAATACAAATTTGAGAATTGCTTTTTCTATATCTGTGAAGAATTTCATTGGTATCTTGATGGCGATTGCCTTGAATCTATACAGGGCTTTCAATAGAATGGCCATTTTGATTATATTAATTCTGCCCAACCAAGAACATGGAATGTTTTTCCATCTACTCAGATCTTCTGAAATTTCCTTTTTAATGTGTGATAGTTTTTGTTGTAGAGGCCCTTAATATCCTTTGTTAGATGGATGGCCAAGTGTTTTATTCTTTATGAACAGATTGTGAATGGGACAAAGTTACTGATTTCTTCTTCAGTGGACTTGTTGCTGGAGTATAGCAAAGCTAATGATTTATGAATGTTGATCTTCTAACTGTCCATTTAGCTGAAATCATTCATAAGCTGTAGGAGTTGTCTGGTAGAGCTTATTGGGTCTTCTAGGTATAGAATCATGTCATCAGCAAACAAAGACAGCTTGACTTCCTATTTTCCTATGCAAACTCCTTTGATTTTGTTCTCTTTTCTGATAGCTCTGGCAAGGGTTTCAAGAACTATATTGAATAAGAGTGGTGAAAGTGGAAAACGTTGTATTCTTCCTAAATTCAGTAGAAATGCTTTCAGTGTTTCTCCATTGAGCATAAGGTTGACTATGGGTCTGTCATAAATGGATCTTACATAGTTAAAGTATTCTCCTTTGATCACTATCTTCTCCAGGGTTTTGAGCATAAAGGGGTGTTGAATTTTATCAAAGGCCTTTTCTGTGTCAATTGAGATGATTATATCAATTTTATTTTTAATTCTGTTTATGTGCTGAATTACATTTATTGATTTATATATGCTGAACCAACCCTAATTTCGAATGAAGCCCACTTGATCATGATGTATTATCCTTTTAATGTATTTTTGGGTCTGGATAGCTAGAATTTTATTAAGGATTTTAGCATCTATGTTCATCAGGGAAATTGGTCTATAATTGCCTTTTCTTGAGGTCTTATTGTTGGGTTTTGGTATCAGTGTTATATTTGCTTCACAAAAAAGTGATTGGAAGGTTCCAACCCTTTAAATTTAATGAAAAATATTATAGAGGATCAGTGTTAATTCTTCTGTAAAGGTCTGGTAGAACTCAGCTGAGAATCCATCAGGTCCTGGGCTTTTCATTTTTGAAAGTCCTTTTATTGCTGATTAAATTTCATTACCTGAGATTCATTGGTTTAGAATTGCAAAGTCCTCTGCTGTTAATTTGAGAATGTCATATGTGGCAAGATATTTGTCCATATCTTCCAGATTATCAATCTTGGCATAATAAAATTTTTCAAAATAAGTTCTGATAATTTTCTGTATTTTGGTTGAGTTAGTGAGGATATATCCATTTCCATCTTTGATTTTGTTGATTTGCTTCATTTCGTTTTTCCTTTTGGTGAAGTTGGCAAAGGGTCTGTCAATTTTATTTAATTTTTCAAAGAACCAACTCTTTGCTTTGTTGATAATTTGTATTGTTTATCTGTTCTCAATTTCATTGATTTCATCTCTGATTTTAGTTATTTCCTGTCTTCTATTAGGTTTGGGATTAGATTGTTCCTCTTTTTGCAAGGATTTGAGTTGCAGCATAATACTATTTGGGCTCTTCCCTGATTTTTGATGAAGGCTCTCAGTGCTATGAATTTACCTCTTAAGAATGCTTTCATGGGGCTGGAGCGGTGGCTCAGTGGTTTCGGCACTTGCCTGGCAAGTGCAAGGACCTGATGTTCGAACCCCAGCACCACATACACACCTAAGTGTTGCAGCAATGAAGGCCATGTGAAAAACTCAATAAAGTTATTTCTCTCTTTCTCTCTCTCACTGTCCTTCTCTCTTTAAAAAAAAAAAAAAGAATGCTTTCATACTATCTCAGAGATTTTGATATATTTTTCATCATTCTCACTCATTTCCAAGAATGACTTGATTTCTGTTCTAATTTCCTCTTTTATCCATTCTTTGTTTAGGAGGGTATTATTCAATTTTCAAGTATTTGAGTAGTTTCTGTTGTTTTTCTTGTTGTTAATTGCTAAGATCATAGCATTGTGTTCTGACAGGATACATGGGACTATATCAACATTTTTGTTTTTTTTAAAGTTAGCTCTGTGGACTAGGATGTGGTCCATTTTAGAGAAGGATCCATGAGCTGCTGAGAAGAAGGTAAACTCAGTCGATGTAGGATGGAATATTCTGTAAATGTTTGTTAATTCCAGTTGATTTGTAGAGTTGTCTAGTTTAGAGATATCTTTGTTGATTTTTTGCTTTGATGATCTGGCTATTGTTGATAATGGTGTATTAAAGTCCCCCAGTATTATTGTTTTGAGATTGATGAGGGGTTTAATGTCCTTGAGTATTTTTCCATATATTTGGAAGGGTTGTAATTGGGGCCATAATGTTAACTATCATTACACTCCCTTGATGAATCGTTCATTTTATTATGATATAGTGACCTTCTTTGCTGTTTCTGACTAGTTTTTGGTCAAAATTAACTTTTTCAGGTATTAAGTTCACAATGGCAGCTTGCTTTTTTGGGCCACAAGCCTGGTAGACATTTTGCCAACTTTTCACCTTTCAGTCTGTGCCTATTTTTGATTGTGAGGTGTGTCTCCTATAGGTATCATATTGTTGGATTTTATTTTGATACAGTAAGCCAATCTGTATCTTTTGATTGGGGCATTGTGTCTGTTCGCATTCAGAGTTGGAATAGTTATGGGAATCTGGGTCCCTGACGCTATGACTATTGCTGTGGTTTTTTTTTTGGGTTTTTTTTTTTGCCATCTTTGATATCTTATGGTGTCAATTATGATTACTGACATTTTTTTGTTTAAGAGTTTTGGAAGTTGTTAGGTTAGTGTGTTCCTATGAATGAAGTATGTTCTCGAGAATTTTCTGTAGTGCCGGTTTTGTGTTCATGTATCTTGATAGCTTGAATTTTTCATTGAAGTATTTAATTTCCCTGTCACGTTCAAAACTGAGTTTTGCAGGGTATATTATCTTTGGCTGAAATGTTTTTTTTTTTTCTTTCAAAGTTTGAAAAATATTCTGTGCTCTCCTGGCCTTTATTGTCTGATCTATAGTAGTCCGAATTGGTCTGCCTCTGAATGTGATTTGGTGTTTTTCCCTAGATGCTTTTGTGATTGTCTTCTTCATTTCTCTGTTATTTGTTTTAAAGGTGATGTGTCTTAGTGAGTTTCTCAATTGGTTAGGTCTGTTTGATGTCCTATAGGCATCTTGAATTTGACTTTCTATAACAGTACTGATATGGGGAAAATTACTCAGAAGGTTCTTAATGCCCCTTATTTATTGTTCAGTTTTTCTTCATTACCACTTGCTCTCAATGTTATTTCTTCTCATCTTGTCAAATATTACTTGGAAGTTCTGATCATTTAGAATAAGTTTCTTTTCTTGTCTGTCCTCCTTGAACTCAATCTTGTTCAACCTGCCTCCATTATCTGATGTTTGTTCTTTGAGAATTGAGGTTCTATGTTCTATTGAGCTTGCTCTGGTTTTAGTATCTTTCAATGAGCTTTTGATTTGATTGACAGTATTTTTCATTTCTAAGAGCTCTGCTACATTTCTTTTCGAAATGTCTAGCTCTTTATATACATGGTCTCTCTTCTCTTAGAATTACTATCTTATCTCTTTCCTTAAATCTTATTTTAATTCTTTCATTGACTTATCAATCATATTATTGATACTTTTTTTTTTAGTTTTTTATCTAGGACACTGACCATGGAATCCTTGAATGGAGAGCTGTAGAGTTGAGGTGGAGGATTGTCTCCCTTTTTCCTCATTCTCAGTTATAGGGAGTACGACTTGAGGACTGACAGTGAATAATTGTCTTGGGGGCTTTGCTGATGGAATCGGAGCTTCTTTTCTCTTTGCTTAGTTGGGCTGGGATACAATTTGGGTAGCACAATTCAATGGCTGGTACCTCAAACAGTGAAGTATCATGGATCTTTAGGTTTTCCAGTACCTCAGGGAATAGGAGGCAGAAGTCAATAAGTGCTGTCAATGCATACAACAGACCGTGTCAACTGTGTCCATATCAGTGTTGATTAGCATCTATAAGAGCAATTGGATTAGCATTTTTCTTCCATGAGATCACTCACATTATTCTTAGTTAGCAAGCAAACACCCATTTTCAAGTAAGGCATTCTCTTCAGTTTAGCAGGACCTCTATAGGTGACAAAAAAAAAAAAAAGTCTAGAGAGCAAAGAGAATGAGATAGGAAGGTAGTGTGGAACTTGTGAATTAGGATATAGAGCTACAAGTAGTTGAGATGATGTAGGGTATTCTGTTAAGAATAGGAAATAATAGAAATGGGATTAGAGAGGTGTAAAGACTTTGAAGGAGGATGAGAGAGAATAGAATACAGTTTAGGAATTGACAGAGTAAAGGGAAGAAAAGGGTAGTAGAAACTGGGGGTCTTTTAAGCCCAAGGAGACTGAGGACTACTTTGCTTCCTCAAGTCAGACCCCAGCGATATAGCTATACCAGTCAGACACAAGAAGTCACAGTTACAATAAAAGCCAACCACACAGATACACAAATAAACATACATCCAGGAACATCAATTTCAATAACAACAGCAGGAAAAAAAAAAAAGAGTTGGGAAGTTTCTGAATTATTACCGCTGAGGTCAATATGAACCATGGGGAAATGGTGTATTAATGTGTATTAATACACATTGTTCATAGCTGACTTCTAGGTGGAGACACTTCTCATTTGAGTTTGTTGGAGGGAATGAGTGTTTGTGATCTCAGGTGATGCTGGATGGGACTCTTATTATTCCAAGGACAGTGACCAGTCTGGGTTAAGCTCCCATGGGATTGTTATCACCCCCACTCTTGGGTGTCTTGAGATCCTCAGTGGCCCCAAGATAGGTTGTATTGGGAAGTCACAATTCCAGCAAGGGAGGAGGCAGTCATGTAGGAGACACCAGCCCAGCTAGACCAGTATTTGTGGAGGTCTCAAATGGAACCACTAGGGGGCATGGAAGCCCAGACCACTTGGAGAGCCCAGGACCTTTGAAATTGCATCTGTACATATATATATATATTTTTTCATTAAAAAAGAATATGTGCATAACATATTGTTACTTAATATTGTTACTTAGTATGCATTTATGATTATACAATAACTCAATTTCTTAATAAAAAATTTTAAAAAATACCAGGGTCTGAAAGTGGAGGAAGGCACTCAGTTCAGTCTGCCCCTTTTATTCGTAGATCCTTGAGGCTGATGCTAGCCATTCCCTTATCTTAGAGTTTCAGGCAGTGTCTGTTGGACCTGCAGACCGAGACCAGTCTTGCTGAATAGGTCCTATTGACCAGAGTCATGGTCACAGACTCCTTGGGCATGTAAAAGGGTGGGTGGGAAGCCTCCAAATTCAAGTCACAAGACCATAAAGGAGGGTCTGCCAGTCCCACACTGCCCCCAGGGCAGAAAGTCAGAACACTAGGACTTGGAGCTGCTCCTCTCTCCTCAGACTGAGATCCCTAATCCACACTGTAGCTGATGGTTTTGGTTTTACTTTTGATGAAGGAGTGTCCTGTACCACCCTCCAGGAGTTTTCAATATGGCAGTGCCTGCCTGTTTCTTCATATGATCAGATTTAGGGTCTCTATTTCACGTGTATTAACACAGACCCAGAGCTGCTGCGGCTGCCACCACAGTCTGAGGACACAGGGGTCCAGCGCCCAGGTTCTGATGAGTGCTCACCAGAGAGATTTCTTGTTCAGCACTGCTCAGTACCTGTCCTTGCCATCTTTCCTGATTATGGTTTCTTAAATATTGTAACACTTTTCTTTCTTATTTTGAATGATATACGGTCCTCAGAAAATTGAAATGAACCAAATTCTACAGTTACACAGTAAAACAAATATCACATTTACTAGAAACTTTCTCCAGCCTTTCTAAGTCTTCATAAAAATTTGAACTCTAATCACCAAAGACATTGTCACCTGTAGTTATTTTAAGTGTGTGTGTGTGTGTGTGTGTGCATGTGTGTGTGTATCGTCAGCTAGAATGGCACAATTTATGTTAAACTCAAAGCTAATTCTTTCTGCTTTTAAGTATTTTATGTCATGTTTAATAAGAAATATTCAAAAAACACCTGAGCTGTGAACAACTTTGAAATAGAGTGATTAGTGTTACAGAGTGGAGTTAGCCTAGGTCTGTGCTGAGCTGTCAAGGGAAACAATAGATGTAATTCTGAAATGGTGTTGAGAAATTGTCTTGGAAATTTTAGTTTTAATAATTTTGGCAAAAAGTGAGATAAAATTTTACTTGTAAAGTAAAAATGATAATTTCCTAGTTGTCTTAATCTATTTCCTGAAGTCCAACTGGTTTTGGAAGATTTGATCCAATCCTTAAAGCCCATCCTACCCCATCACATCCCCTTCTTATTATACAGTACAGATAAAGGTTAGGGCTGGGATACCAAAGCAAAGAACGAGAACTTTCTTATGGAGAATATTCTTACAAAGCCATTTGAAAACAAAATAAATATGCAAACACAAACCCCAAATAATTTTAAAAGATGGTGTAATCACATATATAGTCTTGCATTTTTTCCTTGCTTGTTTTTGCAAGTGATAGGAAATATGATCCTTGACTTTCTGAGTCTGGCTTATCTCATTGGCTTATCTCATTTGTTCTGATGTTCTCCAGTTCTATTCATTTTCCTGAAAGGGACATAATTTCATACTTCTTTAAGACTAAATAAAACTATTTTGTGTATATGTACCCCCATTTTTTTTACCTATTTTCTTTCAATGGACACCTAAGTTGGTTCCATAACTTGGCCATTGTGAATTATGTTGCTATGAACATGAACATGCAAGTATCACTATGACATCCTGACTTTAAATATTTTGTTCAAACATCAAGGTACAGCTGGGTCATTTGGATGTATAAAGATAATGTACCAATGAAAAAGTTTTGAAAAGAGGAAATTTGATTAGGTGGCCTTCCCTATTATATACCTCAATCACCCAAACTCCTCACTGTTGCAAAATCAAAGACCTTATTGAAATATTTTTAAAAAGGTGGGATAAGTCTGATGCTCTTGTTAGCTTCAAGGTATTAATAAGTGTTGCCTTGAGTGTGTGGCAAGAAATGAAGTTTTGTAGAAAGCACTAAGGAAGAAATACAGACCTGGAGCTTGACAAGTAAGAACTCCAGGCATAACAGTGTACTGAAAAAGACATGGAACCTGAGAGAATGTGGCATATTAGGAATATTCAGTAAGAGTTCATTGGCTGGAGGGTAGATGTTTTCACATATATCATAAATACGGTTTTCAAAATAACTCACCAGACAGAACACATGTGTTATTTTAACCAATTTTCTCTTAATAAAAAAAAAACAATTGTTAAATATATTTGGTTTTATATAACTCCTCAATGATATTGATGGATTTTGAATTCATTTTCTCCTCTTAAAATAAAAATATGCTAAGTAAGGTAATAAATAATGAATCATGGTGAAGAGGATCCTAAAGTGTCAGACATAGTAATAACGGCTAGTGCTTGCATGGGGATTATTTTCTGCCAGGTGCTGATCAGGGCTTCCACATGCTGTTAAACTCATCTGATTCTCACCACCTACAAAGTAAGCACTATTGTTATGAACATTTTATGGATTAGGAAAACAAGGTGGATGGAAATAAATATTCAGTTATTTGTGGAAGCTAATCATAGGTGGAGCTAACACATGAATACCGTTTAGCTCCAAATCTCAAATTCTTAATTACTGAACTACTAGTTCTCTTTCATTATATTATTTATGCAAGAAACCAATGATTAGAAATCTGTATGAAATAATTCTAAAATTTTAATCACATAAGGGAGACATTTTTACACAGACATACCATCTGTGATTTACAGAGAAGGAGCTTACTATTTGAGGTTGAAGCAACTGATGATGAAAACAGACTCAGCAAAGTATTTGGCAGTACAGGATTCTCTAAAGTTCTGCCTTTATCCATCTTCAGAACCAAGATATTCTTCCAAATTTTCACCATTAAGAATGCCACCAGCTGAACGTTGGATATAATACTTCCCTCAGAAATTGGTGCCTTGTTCCAAGTCAATGCATAAACAATGACTGATTGACAAGGATACAGTGAAGCTAAGTAAGTAACCCAATGTCGCAGAGACTAAACAGAAGAATTTCATACCACACTTGGCTGATTCAAATTCCAAGATATTTTCCATTGACCATGTTTCCTCCTGCATTTAATCATATAGATAAAATTAGTTATTTTATAGGGCATCATAATATATTTATGTCCCTTCTATGCAATCATTAGAACTCTATCATTTAAATGTTTCCTAAATAAGTTTGTATCATTTTTTAACACAATTCCCAAATATAAAAGAAACAAGAAACAATTCTAAAGGATCTATGTATTTGACATACTGAACATGGGATTATAAACAGTATACTGTGTTGTATATTAATTAAAAGTATATAAAGTCACATATATTTTAGATTAAGGGTACAAGTGTTTTAGTATTGAACATAAAATGTTTTATATCTGAATGTCATAGGATAGGAATTATTCCTGGGCATCTAAGATATGCTTTGTAAATAGAATCCATGGCACTGCAGTCTAGGATTTTATGTGTCATTGGATCTTTTATGGTTGTCAAAAATAACTGGAATGTCTATTATTTGAAATACTGGGCATAACAAAGTATATCAGTTGTGCTTCAAATGTTTCTAATAGAAAATTTTTAGAATATTTCTAAGCATTTAATCTAAGTTTTCTTTCAGAATTTTATCTGCTGTTGATTCAAGACATTTCCTTGTTACATTCAATAACAACTAGTCAGGGTCCTAAAGTAATAGTTTGAGCAATTGAAATTCCATATGGTGTGTTTCTTGCTGACAGCATGAATGCTGGCTTGAGGGCAGTGATCTATTAAGTCACATGTTATGATCAAAGTGGTATTCACTGGCAATCAGGATGACAGTCTCTGTTCATAGAATTGCAACTCTGTGCAGTACTTGTATAGGTCAAAGATAATTAAAAGCTAATGTCGATGAGGGCTCCCTTTTAAGAACCACTTAAATAGAAATGGGGTTGTAGTATTTCTTTGCCGCTTCATCAAAGACATGGAAACAATGTGCTATAAGTCTGTGGAAAGATGTGTGTAACATCATGAAATAGCTGATCTTTCAGTTTTAAAGTCCAGCTACAGAGGATCACCTTCATTAGGGAAGTAATAGAACAATGACTTCTAAAATACTCTTGAACTGCCCCCACCAAGAATCATTTCATTACTGAGATTTTATTTTCAATCACACAATAATTTGAGAAGCTCTTTATATTTTATTAAAAAGAAAGTATTAATAAAAACTCACTCAAAGCCGAGTCACTTTTAAATACTCTGTAATAGAAAAAATTACATTTTGATTTAATATGTCATGTTTAGCTACGTAACCTTGGAAAATATTGCATGTATCATCGCCATTGAAAAATAATGTGCTGTTGAAGGCTTTACTCTCCTTATGTATATAGAAGATAAAATGTATTACTGTACTATTATTATTAGTCTTTTGGACATTATGTACATAAATATTATTCTTGTTTTCACTCTTAATTCCCTTGATAGTATTTCCTAAGAAAAGAAAACACTATGGGCAAATGAAATCAATTACATTTCCTTGGCAGCAAATTTTATACTTACTGATACCAATAAATTAATCTTTAGTCAGTTTGGATTGACCCCTGTAAGAATTATACAAGTCTGTGTTTTTTGGAAAATGGGCATTACTAAATTATAGATGCCCATTATCCTAACAATGTGTACTATTTTCTCGCAATATTTAAATCACAACAACTCAAAACTCTTTTAATATGATGAATTAAGTGATTATATAAACAATAGCAACATGCTGGGTGCAATGATGCATTCTGGTAATACCAGAGACAAGAGGTTGAGGCAGGAGGATTGCAAGATCAAGGCCAACCTAAGAAACTTAGTGAGACCATGTCTACAAATTAAATAAATAAATAAATAAATAAATTGTTGGATATGTAGATCAATGGTAGATGACACTTTGATTTAATCTTTAGTATTTGGATTGGTGAAGAAATAAATAAACCAGCATTATTGAAGTTTTTATAATGTGGCAAGCCCTAAATCATTTGTATAAATGCACTCAATCTTCAATCTAAATCTATGAATTGATTATTAATATTTCCTACATTTGTAAAGCAAAAGACTGTGACTCCGGAAGGCTAAGTAACTTTGCCCTAAATAAAGTGAGATGGAGCAAGTAATAGAGTAAGCACTGAAGCATGGCTGTCTCTCATGGGGTCAGGTTCTTACCTTCTGTATTGAGATGCTTGACTGACCATCAAACCTGGACTCAGAAGGCCCTACATTTGGTACTGTCTTCACTGAATCCATCCATAGATACCTGAGACAAGTCATACAGCCTATCAGGCCTTGTTTTTTTTGGACACCAAATTAATGAATTCAATGAGAATCTTTACCAGTTTTCTTTCTCTCCTAAGATCTGAATTCAAAAACACCTAATTTAATTATGCAATAATAATCCATGGTTACATCTATGCATGCAAACAAAGTCACTGTATGTGGTTTACATTCATGTAGTCACAGTGAAAATTCATGGTTAGAACTCTTAATATATGTTAAATAAATATACATCCTCCTTAGGAGAGAAAATTAAAAATTGTGAATAAATTATTACATAATATTCCAGAATTTGTTAAAGTTAGTGAAGGAAACTAAGATAAATAACAAATAAAATATATAGGATTGAGATGACAGTTATAATTCTTGAAATCATGGTCAGGAAACACCAAACTAAAATGTGTTCTTTGAGAATAAATTTGATGAATATGTGAAATTCAGCCATGGAAAAAAAACGAAAAAAACTAATCAAATAGAAGAAGAGGAATTTAAGGCAGGAGTGGGCCTGGCATATTACACTGAAAAAGATAGCAAATTTAGAAGAGAGGGAGGGGTACTTTGTAGTTGAATTCAGTAAACTGCTAAGGGAAAGACTGGATTAACCCTAATATATAAGTTGAATAGAAAGCCATTCATAGGTTTTAAGCAAAGGAATAAAATCTTCTAAAGTTTTGATAATATCATGCCAGATTGTTTATTGAGAATTGATAAAAACTCTTTTGGAAATGAAACTTCCATGAAGTAAATATATTTCTATATCTAAAGTCTCTCAAAAAGCTGAACCAAACTATTAGATTTAAATCCTTGGTTACTATAAGAATGTGAACTCCTGGGATAGTGCGTGGAAGCGCACCTGCATTGCAGTAGATATGGTTTGCAGAGAATATACAATATGAATGTGCAAATATTGCCATTTTGTATTTTTGAAATATCATTTGTAATTTGATGTCATGCCTTTTATTGACTCTGATATTAATTCCTGAGCTGCCGAAGTCCTATTGGGGAAATTGTTCTCTATGTCTATTTGTTAGAGTGTTTCCATATATTGTCTTTAAGCTGTCGTACTTTCTGGTCTTCTTCCCAGACTTATATATGGAACCTAGAGAGAAAAAAGGTGGGGGAGTATCTATGAAAATAGAAGGTTGACCTATAGGGTAGAGGAGGGGGACAGTGAAAGGGAGTTCATGAGAGGATGAGGGAGGTGCTGAGGAATAAAATTGTTCAACTTATGCTACATACATGTGAATCTGCCACAATTAAAGCCACTATTCTGTATAATTCATACACACCAATAAAAGTAGTCACTTATAGAATCCTTAGAATACTGTGCTTACTAATATTTATATTCAAAACTTCAAAAGTCAGTGCAGATCATGTAAAAGAGAGAACCTACAGGGTTCACTTTCACAGAAGAGTACACTTCAGTTCATACTCTAAAAATGCCTTACAAAGTATCCTTTGAACTAATCAGACCACAGGAGAATTCAATCAGTAGATGAACCTTTTCAGAACAATTAGATCAATTGAAAGGTGATTGGGCAATGTTTAGGACATGCTAATGAAATGATTAGTATTTGTTTATGGAAGGAGGCAGGGCCTGGGGGAAGTAAATTATGTCCTTGGTAGATGCTTATGAAGGGGATATTGGGACCCCGGTCTTATCCTGTCTCTCTTGTTTTTCTTTCCACCTGCCAACTTGCCGTGAGATGAACAGGTAGGGAATAGACATGAATGAAAAGGGCCAAAATTTTAAGAAGATTTTATGTAGAAAGTGGGTATGGAGAGAGGGAAAAAATCAGCTATGCTTCTGAATGAACTTTACCTTTAGCCTTGTTAGCTCAAAAGCCAATATTTTTACCATCATTTAACTGCCTCAAATCAAATTTGTCTGATGGCACTGCTTGACAGGAGCCATAAGTAACTGCTGGGAGGCTTGACTGCAGCTGTTGCTCTCCTATAGCACGCAGTTGTGCTGTGTCATTTGAATTTGTGCTTCAAAGCATCTTTAAAACATTTCTTCTGCATAACCTGATTAAAGTTGTGTTCCGTCTGTTCAGTTGACTGCCTGTGCTTGAGGATCCTACTGCTACACCAGACCACAAATATTAACTCCAGTAGAAGTATTTTTGAGAAGGAGACACTTGTAAAAATAGACATTGCTGACAGCCTTCATTTTGTAAGCCCCCAGCAATTCATTAACAATATTCAAACACCTCTGTCTTGCTTGTTATGGTTAGAATATAGTCTGTTTTCCAGATTTAAAAAATCACTTATGTTTTTGTTCATTGAATCACACTGTGATAAATATGGGTGTACATATATATGTGTGTGTGAGTATATGTACAGTATTTATACAAATAGTATATAGTATATAAATAAACACTGTATACTATCAGAATTATAGATCAAACAATTGGTATGTAGATAGGTATAAATCTCAAGCTTTTGAATGACTTGAGTAAGATTAAAGTATTCATAAACTATTTGCATAGTTAGATATAATCTGGGGAAACTCATTGTGTTAGTTTTCTCTTGCTGAAATAAAATACCTGAGATAAACAGCTTATAAGGAAGAAAAGATTATTTTGATTTATAATCTCAGAGGTTTTGGTCCATGATTATCTGGTTCTATTGGTTTTCAGCCTGTGTGTGACAAGGCAGTATATTTTTGCAGGAGTATGTTGCAGAGGTCTGTTCACTTCATGGCAGGCAGAGGAAAAGACAGGAGCAGACTTGGCTACTAACCTCCCTTCATAGGCATCCCCCAATGAAATAATATACTTGGCAAATGTCCTACCTCCTAGTCAGGCCAGACTGGCAACTAAGACTTTGACAATTTGGCCTTTGAGGAACATTTAAAATCTACACTATAGTACTTAGGAAATTACTTCATCCCAGACATTTCACCCACTGTCCAAAGTTTGTATAACCTCAAATTTTATTTTTATATTATATGGAAAATTTATATTGCATGCAATTTGTTGGTTGAAATGTGATTAACTGAAGATTATCGTAAAAGAAGGACTACCTGAAGAGAACTATATCTGCAAAGTATCTTGGTAGGACAGATGAATAAGTAGAGGCAAGTAGATCTTCATTCAAATAAAAAATGTTATCTTTCTTAATGCTGATATTGGCAGTTTTACCTGTTTCTGCTCATTCTAGCAACAACTAGCCTGTAAAGTTCCTGAGACTCTATCTACTATTTTCTATTGCATACCAAATTATTATCCTTTTGTTATGCTGAACAATTTAGCAATTTTTTCAAATTTCAATACTCATTCAGATTTCTTCCACCACTTCAAATAACTCATTAAATTATTTTTCCAGATGAATAAGGTGTTCTATTTTCTTGTAAAATAGCATATCATCAAATAGTGTACTGCGTCTTGGAAGCTAAACACAATCACTTAGATCATAACTGCTCTATTTCTTTTAAAGATTTTCTTTAGTCTATAAAGCTGAAATAATTTTTCATAACTGCTGCTCCTTGAAATTACTTCTTTTGGTCCAATTTGAAGTTCTAGGCATTAAAATACATTGTTTTAGAAGAAATACTTCAAAGGTTTCTTCAGATAAATCAAAAAATTTAAAGACTCTAAGTATTGTGTAAATGAAGTGACAGGAAATCTGGAAGGCAAAATAGGCAAAATCTATTAGTTGTAATAGGATTAATTGTACATTAATATAAAAGAAGGAGTGAATGAAAAATAGTCTACAAAGTGTCTTGGTAGAATAGGTGAATGAGAAGCCCCTGAATAGAAGCAACAGATGTGCATGCCTGGGTTTTTCAGGAGCCTGTTGGCAAAGGCATAGTGATAGAACCCAAGGCAACAGCCATTAGAAAAACTGAAGCTCTTGTAAGGACTGCCAGAAATTTGGATTAAATAAGATATAAGGCATTTATTTGAGCAAATGTAAGATAATTATTCTCTCTCCCTGGACTGAAAGAAAAAAGGGAATAGCAAAGTCTTGGTTTGCTAAGAATAATGAAGCATGATCTATGAAAACATTGTGTGCAATATGGTGACTGTAAATGTGGAAATGCTGATTGCATTTGAGTTCCAGCTGAGAAGGCCCAAACTGAAAAGTTCTATCTACCAAACTGTTACATGTAAACATACCACCAAAGATCTGAACTTAGAGGACATATCTCTGGGACAGATTTCAGCTAAACAAGCAATCATTTACACTCCGAATTATCATTACCCACTCAGTGGGTGATAATTTCTCAAAGAAAAGAATATCCATTAAAACCATGCTAAAATGGGAAAAATCATAGAAAGTTAGAAAATGTTTGCTGTGAAATAATTAACAAAGGTTTAATATTGAAAGCATCTAAAGCACACTCAAAAATCAAGATTAAAATGGCAAAAGTAATTGAATTACAAAACCTTCATAATCCATGTAAGAAGAAATCTGAGTGAAAAATAAATAAATAGATGGAAAGCAAGACAAATTCTCTTATTACTACTAGAAAGTTCCAAATTAATTAGTCATGATATTAGTAAAAATTAATGACTTTTGACACTATGCCCAAATATTCCATTAATTTTATTTCCACAGAAGCTCAAATCTACTTACATAGGAAAAATATCAATAGTGGCACTGTTTCAAATTTTTAAAATGTAGAAAGAAATCTCATCTAATTGATAAGTAGATAAATATTTAAATTTCTCACAAAATAGAAAATTATGGAGCAAGTTTACAGAATAGACTATTTCCCAAAATTTTTTAAAAAATTTTCTATAATTTTATATTTATATTCATAAAAATAAGTAATATGAAACATGAGAGCAGGTGATAGAGTAGATAAGAGGGTTGAAAGATTTGAGCACTATAATAGTTATTCAGGTGATGAAAAAAGGTTAATTGATACCTTGTTATCTTAAAATATTTTATTAAACTTAAAAATGTTCTTGTAGCTGGCCATAGTAGCACATACCTGTATTCCCAGAAGCTACGGAGGCTAAGGCAGGGGGATCACATGTTCAAAGCCAGCCTGAACAAATAGCAAACCCCAGCCTCAAAACAAGATAAAATGGGCTTGGGATGTTGCCCAGTGGTTAATCACTCCTAGATTCAATCTCTGGTGCAAAAAAAAAAATCTTGCAGAAAATATGTGAATATATTATATTGGATATTCTTGTTGATAATTCAGAAAGTAAATATAGAGATAAAACCATAAATACATGGTAAATGCATTGAATGAATTAAGTGAAGCAAAGGGATAGAGTAATGGAATGAGAATGAGTATTACACTATTTTATGTCAAGCATGGAAGGAGATGATACTTTTGCAGAGGTCGGAGTGAGCTAAATGTCTTGGGGAAATCATTTGTCAAAATTAGAAACATGGAACTGAAAATTTTTCTGATATTTGAGGAACATCAGTATGGTCATTTGGGCAGGAAGAACCATAGGACAATAAAGATCTCTTAGCTTTAATTATCTGAGATGTTTTCCTAATTGGTAATCTATTTTCCATCAAGTGGTTCAATCAAGAGATTTAGTGGTTCTTGATATTTGCACAACTCTTTTTTTTAAGAAAGAAGGACAGTGAGAGAGAGAAAGAGAGACAGAGAGAATCAATTTTTATTGAGTTTTTCACATGGCTCTTGTTGCTCTGACACTTAGTTGTGTATGTGGGACCTGGGATTTGAACCTGTGTACTAGTGCATGCCAGGCAAGCACTGCAACTGCTGAGCCACCGCTCCAGCCCCCCAACTATTCTATTTCATTTTGGCTATGAAATTTATGAGCATATAATTTTTGTAATTCCTTAAATGTTCTCATGACCAGTAAGACCAGTCATTGGCATTTTTCATTTCTGATATTGTTAACTTTGTTGTTGTTGTTTTTGAGAGAGGGACAGTGAGAGAGGGAGAGAAAGAGAATTAATTTTATTTAGTTTTTCTTCTGATTTTCCATGCTCCAACAATTAGTTATTTATGTGGTGCTGGGTTTGAATCAGGGTCCCGGAGCATAGCAAGCACCATAATTGCTTAGCCACCTCTCCAGCCCCCCTCACTAGAATTTTATCAATTTTATTGATATTTATTTCAAAGAACCAGTTTATTATTTTTATTAATTTGTTTTAATCTTCAATTACTTTTATTATGATTAATTTAAGTTTATATTTTCTTATATTTCTCTGCTTTCCCAGAGTATAAATTTAGGTTAATGATTTTACATCTTTATCTTTCATAGACATCTCAATTCCTTTAAGCACCTCTTGAGGTACTGCTAAGGTTGCAGCTCACAAATGTTGATGAATTTTATTTTCCTTTTCACTTAATTCAAAATATTGTCTAATGTCTCATGAGACTTCTTTTTTTATTGAGAAATTTATTTGTTGAACAATCATACAAATTTTTAACAAAATAATATATAATGTATATAGATTCTGAAGATTAGATTTACCCCCAAGAGTGCCCCCCATTACCCACCCTTATCCCTCCCTTCCCCTTCCTACAACATCTCTAAAAAAAGTATTAGGTTGTGTAACATTACACAAGTCATGAGACTTCTTTAACCCAAGAATTCTTTGGAAAGGTTACAACTTAATTTCGAAATATTTGGAGGATTTTCCAAATTCCTTTATATTAATTTTGAGTTCATTTCAACTATGATTGAAATTAACTTTGTATTAATTTTTAATATTTTAAATTTATTAAGATGTGTTTTATGGCTTCGAATATAGTCTAATTAGGTGAAGTTTTTATGCAAATATGAGATTATTTAATCTGCTGTTACAAAATGGGATACTTTCTAAATATGTAAAATTCTAGTTTCTGTCCTGACATAAAAGAAGCTTGTAAGTTGTTGCTCCTGTCTCCACGAAAATAAAAAGTTGAACAAAATAAATCAGCAACTTGAATAGATTAATCCAAAAATTGAGAATCAGAGCAAACTTCCCTGAAAAAATAAAGAGAAAGCAGAAAGATACAGTGATTTACAATTTATTGGGAGCAGAAGTCCAAAGTTAGAATCTTACAACTGGAGTCAGTAGTGGTAGGAGCAGTTTAAACAATAATTGATGAATTGCTGGAGGCTCAATGTGGATTTAGTGAGTGTTTAAGAAATCCAAAGGGCCCAGGTCTTAAGGATGTACTTATACATTTCTGAATTTTACGTCCAGGAGATCTTCCAGATTCTTCCTGTGAAGATTAGACAAAAATCCCCTTCTATTTCTTATAAGATGCATAGTGGCAGGGAGGAGGGCACACAATAGCATGCAAAAATTGAAACAAGGAGATTAAATGGAGACTTTGATTAGTGAAAAATTTATGATAGATCAGACTAAGAAGTATCATTGTGTTGCCATCCAGAAATATGATTAGTGATAAAGAATAGTAATTACTAGCTGAGTGCAGTAGTGCATGCCTGAAATATCAGGGGCTCTGGAGTCTGTGGCAGGAAGTTCTCAAGTTCAAAGACAGCCCCACTTACTTAGAGAGTCCCTAAGGAACTTAGCAAGACCCTGTCTCAAAAAAAAAAAAAAAAACAAAGGGTTGGGGATGTGACTCAGTGGGTAATCACCTCTACGTTCAATCTCTGTCCCCCTCAAAAAAATCATCATTACTAAATAACCTGCATTAATAATATCATATTATTTTGAAAAGAATAAGATATTTATTCTCATTACTATTAAGAATATAATATTTAGAGTTATAATGGGAAGGGGAAGGGAGGGATAAGGGAGGGTAATGGGGGGGGGCACTCCTGGGGATAATTGCAATATCCAGAATGTATACACAATTTATACACATTTTATATTATTTTGTTAAAATCTTGTAAGGTTGTTCAAGAATAAAAAATTTAAAAAAAAGAATATAATATCATACATTAAAATGCTCAAAATTTTGTTAAAATATTCAGGAATTATGACAAATTTTAGCCTATTATATAGAATTCATGTAAGATTTAATTGTACATCTTATGTTTGTCAGAAGCATATATATAGTTCAATATACAACTGATATGTTGGAGCTAACACCTATGAAAGTACAAGAATTACTACAGTAGTACTCAGGATAAAGCATCCAACTGCCATGCAGATCAGAAATCTGTGAAAGGAGAGAATGAATAACAAAAGGTAAAAGATTGAATAGTAAGAGTTCCAGATAATGGGGGAGTCCAGAGAAAATACTGACTTGTCCGAAGTGGTAAGATGCTAAGATGCTGACCAAGGAGTTCATCGGTAATGTTGAGCTCTTGTGTGGCTGAGATGCTGAGTCACCAGACAGGTGCAGGCATTCTGTTGTGTGCAACAGCAGGAAAGATTCTGGGAAGATTCTGAAAGCACCTGCAGCTGGAAGTTGTCAGCTAACCATTTTTCTTGCAGCAGGCTACCTCTTAAATACAGGTCAAAATAGCATGAAACAGCTGTGCTGCCCCCTGAAGTTTTCTCAAGTTCTGAAACAAAAGTAATATGTAAAAATGACATATCTTATTTCTCAAGAAATAAATAAAATGTTCTCTGAAGAATGTCAGTTTAAATACTGTACCACTTAAAAGGCATATTAAATTAGAGGATCAGATTCAAGTTCTGTTTGTAATTATTAAGTATTATCCTTATTTTCCTACTATACCATCCTATGTGGTATTATTTACATATTATCTAATATATAAATGCCACATAAACCCTATATGAATAAAAGTAGCAATAATTCTGAGGGTATGACCTTACTCCACTCTTGAGTGGCAATTTGGATTTTTTGGTGTGTATGTGTGTGTGCGTGTGTGTGTGTGTGCATTACATCAAATATTGTTCAAATGCTAATTTAAATTTGCAACACAAATGTTATCCATTCTTGGAAATTTTTTTATATTATGAACTAAGAGACTTTCATTTGTGTAGTCAACAAAGTAATTCAGTAATACTAAATTAAAAAGTAATGTAGTTTCAATAATACCAAAAATGCTATACTTTGCAAAAGCAGTTTTGGCACATAAGAAGTGTTTTGGATTAAATCCCACAATGAGAGAAGGACAGAAAAGATTGTTTTTAAAATGAGAAATAATGCTATGTTTTCTAAAACCTTTTTATTTTAATAAAACACAATTTTATGGAAACAAAATACTTCTAAAACATTTCTTTATAATAAAATAATGTGCATTCATATATACATTTAGGTGTGGATACATGTGTATACATGGGTGTATGCATACATATAGTTACAAATTGGTCATTTAGAAGTAAAGATGAGGTTCAGAAAGCTGGTTCAAATATGTTACAACAATTGTTAAGGTTTTTTAAGATTTATATAGTTATTTTCTGGAAAGGAGATACTACATGTAAATAGAAATTTATAAATAATATGTCTTATCATATTGGCCTAGTTTCAAAAAAGTTTCTATTCTTTCTTAACAGTTCTGAATTGTTGATATTTCTTTATATTTAAATTTTTTTCAGAAACATGTCTTATGATGCATGCATATTCTTCTTTTGTCATTTTTTCATTAATAAATTTATTTTTAATTGATATGTTTTTGAATATTCCTATTAGTGGAGTAACATGAGATATTTTAACAGATAAATACATTGTGCAATGTTTAAATCAGATTTGGACTAATAGATTCTACAAAAGAATCTTTCATCACTGGGTTCTGTCAGGTAGAAATTGGTCTTTAAATATACAATGAAGAGGACTACTGGATGACAGGGAAAGTATTTCGGGGAAAGTCTTTTAACTGATTTTATTGCACTTCATTTGTTATATGATCATTTTATACTAACTGTGAGATACTAGAGCATCTCCTTTTAATTTCTGCATAAATGCAGATAGCTGACAGAATTTTTGAATTGATTTTGGCAATTAAATTTTTGACAACAAAATCAGTTAAAATTATTTTAGAAAACATACTGATACAAAAATATCCAAATATATTTAAGTGTTTTGACCACACATCTTGGAGAACATTAACAATTTGATTTGTTAACTTTAAGTATTTTTTATTATTTTAATTGTGAATTCTGACTTATGACCAAGTCCCCATGGTTTAACATCTTGTCATGCACAACCTCAAGTCATTGTGCCTATTCAGATATTTGGTATATAGAATTTTGCATTTATATATAATTCATAGTATACAAATATAATGAATTGCAATGGTTTTACATATTTTCAAATATCAAATAACAACATTAACCTTTATCTTCATAAAGATAAATGTGATGCATTTATCTTACATTAATTCATTGTAGTGGGTTTACCAGTAACTATGCTTCCTTCCATACATGCTCAAGAGATATTTAGGGTGGATTATTCAGCCTAAATTATGGTCATGTTTAACTTTTTTGGATATTGCCAATTTCTTCTCAAATTAATCCTCAGAAAGTAACAAACCATACATAACACCTTTGTGTTAGCCAAATTTTTAAATTTTATCATTTCATTTGTAGTATTTTAAATTTTAAAAAATGAATAATTAACTTGAGAATGTTCCATTTGCTTATTAATCATTCAAAATTTGCCTTTGAAAGTATTTTATTTTTGTGTTGGCATGATTATTCTTATTGTATATCAATATATTTTATGTATTATGTAATACAGTTCTCTATGGTTATATTTATACTATGTATTTCTATCAGTCATTGTTTTTCTTGCCATTTAGTATCTTTTATTATTGATAATTTTTGTTGCATTATGGGCAAAAATACCTATATTGTCTTTGTGTGGTTGTGTGCTTGTTGTTACAAAGAACATAAGCCTTAGTGAAGAAAAATCTCTGTCAGTGATTTTCACTATTCATTTTTACCACCTTGGAGAAATAGGACAAATTCATCTGTGGCAAATAGGATGAACTAAAAAATATTTACTTAATTAAAAAATGTTAGAGAGGTTTTTGGTTATCTTATGGTAATTATAAAATACTCTAACATAGATATCAGTTTAATGTTATTTTCATATTTAGATCTTTAGTAAATCAGATTTTAAATATCAAATTCAATAATTGTATTGAACATTAACCTTTTTTTAGTGCATATAGTATGCATATGTGTATAGATGGATGGATGAATTGATGGATGAATGAGTGTATAGATAGCTATTTATGAATACCTAACCAATTCTCTAATCTATCTTCTGTACTTTGTCTTAAGATCTTCTTATTTACCACTTTCTATATGTGTTACATACTCAAATAATTCAGTGTTATATTAATGGCTTTATAACTTTTAAAGATGGTAAGAAAAAACATTTAGATATTACTTTATATTTACTAAAATTTGATAGTTTATCATTTCCTCCTGTATTTTTGAATTAGCTTCTAATTTAATTTATTTTCATCCTGAAACACATCCTGAAGAACTGTTGGTAAGACATATCCTTATAATTAATATTCTTGATCTTCCAATATCTGATCTTCCAATGTCTTTTAATGAGTTTGATTGAACAATAGATTTGGTAGATTTGATTTGATTTGATTTTGTGTGTGTGTGTGTGTGTGTGGTGTCATTTTTTTTTTCTTTCCAACACTTGGAATATACGCTATTTCAGCATTTGGTTTCTTTAGTTTTATATCAGAGTCAGGGATGATTGTATCGCTATACTACTCTACATCAAAAGTGATTTTCTCTTACTGTTTTTATGATTATTTTCAAACTAATTATGACATGTCTTTGTGTGGATCTCTTTCTCTGTTTTTCTCTCTGTGAATTCATAAAGTATGTCTCTGTGCTTGTGTACATTTCCTACAACATTTTCCTCATCTTGGACAACTTCTATTAATCTATATCCAAATTTGCTTCTGTTTTATCTTCAGTTTGCATCTGTTGAGTCTATCTCATGAACTTCATTTCAGTATTAGTGTTTTAAAATTCAGAATATTTGGCTTACTATAGAGATACAGCATCATCAATGTTTATAGCAGCCTAATTTACTATAGCTAAATTATGGAACCAACCCAAATGCCCCTCACTTGATGAATGGATCCAAAAACTGTAGTACATATATACAATGGAATACTACTCAGGCTATTAGAGAAAATGATATTATGGCATTTGCAGCCAAATGGATGGAGATGGAAATAATTTTGCTAAGTGAAGTATCCCAAACTCTGAGAATCAAGGTCCGAAAGTTTTTTCTCATTTGTGGAAGCTAGAATATAAGCAGAAACAGATTGTTAGATGGCTAACCGAACAATTAACTCAACATTTATGAATTCTTACATGATCATGGGAAACTGTACTAAGATTCCTGGGGGATGTAGGGAGGGGGGTAAGGAGGAAGGAAGGGAATAGGAAGGACATCAAGGTGACCAGAGGGAGGTAGTATGGGTGAATCTAATCCGAGGAGAACCTCCAACTTCCATGAGAAGTCCAATTAACTTGGGGCTTAAGTAAAGTGAAACATGGAACCATGGAGAACCCAAAGAGGGGAAACCATGGTCTGGCACCAGTATTGGCTTGTTCGGTCATTACACTGCTGTTCTTGATTGTTTGATGATGAACCCCTCCTAATTGTAAGACCATGTCTATCTAATAAAAAATAATAAAAAATAAAGTTCAGAATATTTGATTATTTTATCTCCACTCATTCTAATATACCATATTAGATGAATTATTATCATCACTCATCCACTTAGTTGTTTAAATATGGTTTTCTACAATATCTTTTTTTATTAGAAGTATAAAGAGAGACAGTTGAGGGGGAAACATTATCAAAATAATAGCAATCAATGGATATAAACTTTGTTATCCAGGGGTAATGCCAGAAGATGGATGACCACCTTGGGTTTTACCTGTTGCAGTTTGCCCCAGAAGAACCCATGTGTTAAATGGGTAGTTCATGGAGGAGTGACATCAGCTTCTGGGAGGGTTCCCCCATCTTCCCAATCTCCAGACTCCTATGAGTACTTCATATACCCTTCCCCCTCCCCATCTCCCTCCCTACACCTCCAAGCATCCTAGAGAGCCATCTCCCTATTACTCTGAAAGTCATTCAATTTGAAGTTTTGTTAGGTTAGCCATCTGCCCTACTGCTTCCCCATAAATTGTAGAATCAACAGTTGGGAGAAACCATTCAGCCCTTCAGTCTCTGAGATTGGGAGACTTCACTACGCATATTTCTATCCATCTCCATCCATTTGATTTCAAAAGCCATAATATCATGCTCTCTAATGGCCGAGTAGTATTCCATTGTATATATGTACCAACATTTTTGTAGTCACTCGTCGAGTGAGGGGCATCTGGGTTGGTTCCATAGTCTAGCTATAGTAAATTGAGCTGCTATAAACATTGAGGAAGCCACATCGCTATAATACGCTTATTCTAACTCTTTCGGGAAAATTCCCAGGAGTGGGATAGCTGGGTTGTAAGGTGGTTCCATCCTTAATTTTTTGAGGATTCTCCATACAGCTTTCCATAGTGGCTGAACCAGTTTGCAGTCCCACCAGCAGTGTAACAGTGTTCCTCTTTTCCCACAGCCCCTCCAGCATCTGTCCTTGTTTGTATTCTTCATTTTTGCCACTCTAACAGGAGTGAGGTGGTATCTCATTGAAGTTTTGATTTGCA
>PVKS010029864.1:0-24954 GCA_004027875.1 Aplodontia rufa | reverse complement strand
CACACCTGTCCTATATGTTTGTACATATATGTTATATGTATATTCAATGTGGTCCAAATTGGCTTATAAATGAGCGCTCACAAATTAAATAAAAAAAAATGGATCCAAATGACTTTTAATTTACGTGACTTAAGTATTTAAAAAGAGGTTCAATCTAAACCATTTAAACATAAGAGTAAAGATATATTTAAGAGTACTAACTTACATATTTGCTTTCTAGGTGGTCAACCAATAAAATATTCTATAAATGTTTAGAGTGTTTCTATAAGATAATATTCATTTGGGTTTATTAAATGTGCCTTTATAGATTAAAAACTAAAAAGATAATTTAAGATTGCTTTAATCTGGGTCTTCACAAAAAAAAAGTTATTAAGAACAAAAATTCTAACAGGTGTAATTCTATACGTAAAAAATACGAAAGATTTAAAGTAATTATAAAAACATTAAAAATTTCATAAAGATTAAATCAAAATATGGATTTTAAAAAAGGGTCAAGGCATTATGGATCATGTACATCTCACCATCAAAAATAATCTACTTAAAAACAAAAAGGGGGAATATACTGCCCCATGAGACCTACTTAATCATATCCTTTTAAACTTTGGATATTAACAATAATACCCGCAGCCAAACGCCATTGGCATCCTAGTGGCCGATCCTATGCACAAGTCATGTAAAAAGATCCCATTGATAACCAATGACATGGACCCGACCTGGTCTTAATCTGGGGTTGAGGTAGTATTTGGGTTTTTCCACAGAAAAATAATGGTCCCCAAAAGATTCCAGAACGACTTGTGCGTCAGCTTTCTGCTTCTGATGGGACATCAAAATGACACAAAATCCTACTGAGCTTTGTTCCTGCTAAAAGGGATTTCCTGACTCCTCCCTCCTCCGTGTCCCTGCAACAATTCCCATTCCAGTAAAAGTAAAGGTGAATGCCCAGAACATTCTATCTATCAAACATAAAGGGATTTCGGATTCACAGTGACTATTGTGACAGCCATTGTGGCTGCAACTGCAGCTGCTGCGGCCGTGGGACTGGCTACACACCATTCAGTGGCCACAGGGACAGCGGTAAATAGATTGTTCAGCCAAACTGGGACTGCCCTAAGGACTCAATAGCAAATTAATGAACATTTGCAAGCGGACATAATGCTGTTATGATATTTCACATGTATTGTTCCACACTGTTCAAAGATATTGTGTAACACCTGTTTCTTATACTATGCACAATTTGTCTAGTCTATATCTCATCTAAGTGAGATGGTGAGAGGCCCTTGGAACAACAAGTTTAAAAATTTAACCACTTTGTTAATTAGAGAAATTAAGGCTCTAATTGAGAGCCGAGTTCCACCTATGTCTTTATTTGGCTTGCTACCAGGATGTCAAAAGCCCTTAAAAAATTGATCTGGCATTGGCGCCTAGATTGGAGTTTTATGTTCAGATATAATTTTCCTCATTTATCGCTCTTACAGCTGATGGCAGCAGCAACAGACTAAAAATCATACAATATCCTGCTGGCAAAGCAGCAAAGGCAAGACCTGCCCCCCCAAAGTATGATTTCATATGTTGAAGGAGACATGAGTCCTTGAATCAATGATGGGTATGATGGAATGGATGCCTTGCTGACCTAAGCCAGGGAAGCCACCATGCTGTTGCCCATCCCCATGACAGGTAAAGAGGGTTATCGCATTCCACAACCTAAGACAGATCCTGGACGCTATCAAATAAAATAAATAGGGGGAACTGTTGGGTCTGCCCTTCACTCCGTTTCAACAGCTGCCCTAGAGCGATCTTGTTACTATTTCCATAAGTTCCTTCAGGAAGAGCTGCTAGGTCGTGCTTTGCTAGGCTTCCTAATTCTTATGCAAAGAGTTAGGATGGGTTGGAATGTGTTAAACACAGGCTGTTCCCTACCTAGTTGTTTGTGTGTACTCAAAATCTGCATAACCCCTGGCAACTCCCTTAGAAGGATTATTGATGCCTTGGCTGTCTCCCCTCCTCCCTATATAAAAACCTGTGTGCCTTGATAATAAAGGGATTCTGGGCTGCCATCAGTTGCGTGTGATTGACTCATTTTCCCCGGTTAGGAGGGAAGGGGTCCCCTGACGAGGAGGGGCCCAGAGGGGCCCAGTTTCCAGCTGTCGGCACTCATCCTCCTCCTGATCGGCTCCCGGGGGGCAATCCAGCCCCCCACACCCACTTCAAATATCTAGAAGAAGATTTTCAAAGATGAAGAATCATACTGGAAGAGGCTCACCTCAAATCCACAACTCCCCTAGCAAGGAGCCCACAGTCAGAGAGTGAGATAAAAATCTAGAACGATTTATCAATGACTTGATAACTAAAAGGAAAAATGAACTAAAAGAAGATTTAATGAAGGGACTAAGTGAGAAAACTCAAGAGTTGAGAAACTCTCTTATCAAAGAAATAGAAAAACTCAAAAAGGAAATAACAGAGCTAAAATCTGCAGTCAATGACATGGAAGAATTTAATAACAGACTAACTTCTGTAGAAAATAGAACCTCGACTATTGAATAAAGAACTTCTTTTTTTTTTAAAGAGAGAAGGACAATGAGATAGAGAGAGAGAGAGAGAGAATGAATTTTTATTGAGTTTTTCACATGGCTTTCATTGCTCTGATACTTAGTTGTGTACATGGGTGCTGGGGTTTGAACCCATGTACTTGCGCATGCCAGGCAAGTGCTGTAACTGCTGAGCCACTGCTCCAGCCCCCTGAATAAAGAACTGCTGACACTGAGGACAGGCTGAGCAAGCTTGAGCAAACAGATGACAAGAAAAGGAAAACAACTCACAGAACATGAACAGAATTTTCAAAATGTCTGGGATGAAATTAGAGGAAACAATCTAAGAGTAATTGGGATACAGGAAGCAATCGAAATATAAATGAATGGTATAAGGAATATTCTCAATGAAATAGTTAAAGAAAATTTTTTCCCATTAAAAAATAGAGTCAGATATGCTCATCCAGGAAGCTTGTAGAACAGCCAATATGCCTAATCAAACGAGAAACTCACCCAGACACATCATATTCAAAATTTACAACATGGAAATCAAGGAAAAAGTATTAAAAGCTGCAAGGGAGAAATGCTAAATCACAATCAGAGGCAAACCAATAAGAATTACCTCTGATTTTTCAGTTAAGACTCTGGAAGCCAGATCATGGAGGAAGATTTTTCCGTGTCTGAATTACCACAACATGTAGCCAAGAATACTACACCCAGCAAAACTCAGCTTCAAATTTGAGGGGGAAATAAGGACTTTTCATGATAAGACCAAAGTTGCAGCATTTGTGAACAGAAAACCAGCTTTCCAAAGAATCTTCAACGATAAACTCCACAAAGAAGAACAATAAAACATTACTCCAATCCCACAAACACGAAACTCAATAAATGTACCTTCTATTGACAGTCAACCAAGGCAGCACAACACTTACTTATAAAACACAGTGACTATGAACCACAACCATACTTCTGTTCTAACACTGAATATGAATGGTCTCAAAGCAACATTCAAAAAAAAAAACCAACAGATTAGCAGATTGGATCAAAAATCAAAATCCAACAATATGCTACTCAAAAGAGACCCACTTTACAGCCAATGACATCCACAGATTGAAGATGAAAGGTTGGGAAAAAATCTACCATGCACATGGCCCAAGAAAGCAAACTGGTGTCGCAAAACTTATATCCAAAAAAGTAGATTTCAAGCATAAACTAATTAGAAGAGATAAAAGAAGCCACTACATATTAGTAAAGAGAACAATACAATAGGAAGATATAACCACAGTAAATATATACTCTCCAAACAACAATGATCCCAACCCTGTGAATAAATTACTCCATGACATAAAACCACTGATGCACTTCAACAAAATAATACTGTGAGACTTCAACACTCCTCTGTCACCAATAGACAGATCATCAAAGCAAAAAAAAAAAAAAAAAAAATGAAGACATCTCAAACCTAATCAACCCCATAAATCAAATGGACTTAACAGACATCTATAGGATAGTCCACACCAAATCAACTGAATCATCTCTGTAGCACATGGATCCTTCTCAAAAATAGACCATATTCTAGTTCACAAAGGAAATCTCAGCAAATATAAAAAAGTAGATATTATCTCATGTATCCTATCAAACCATAATGCCATGACCCTAGCAATTAACAGCAAAAATTATAACAGAAAATGCACATATACATGGAGATTGAATAACATCTTATTAAATGAAGAATGGAGCCAAGAAGACTTGAGAGCAGAAATCAAGAAATTCTTGACAGAGAATGAGAATGAAGACACAATAAACTGAAACCTCTGGGACAGCATGAAAACATTCCTAAGGGGAAAATTCATAGCACTGAATGCCCACATTAAAAATGAAGAGCGATCCCAAAAAAATAAGCTTATGCTCCATCTCAAAGCCCTTCCAAAGGAAGAACAATCTAATCCCAAAGCCAGCAGAAGACAGAAAATCAAGATCAGAGCTGAAATCATTGAAAATGAGAAAAAAAAAAAAGAGTTGATGAAACAAAGAGCTGGTACTTCAAAAAATAAATAAAATTGATAGACCCCTAGCCCATCTCACCAAAAGAAGGAGGGAAATGAAGCAAAACAACAAAATCACCAATGAAAAGGGAGTGATCACCACTGACACCATGGAAATCCAACAAATTGTAATAACACATCTTGAAAAACTATACTCCTCTAAATTAGATAATCTGGACGACATGCACAAATTTCTAGGCACATGTAACATCCCTAACTTGACACAGGATGATACTGAAATCCTAAACAGCCCAATAACAGGTTCTGAAATCCATACAGCAATTAAAACCTACCAGAAAAGGAAAGCCCAGGACCTGATGGATTCCCTGCTGAGTTTTGCCACACCTATGAGGAGGAGCTAACAGCTCTCCTTACTAAGCTATTCTAAGAAATTGAAAAGGAGGGAACTCTCCCAGTTTTTGTGAGCAACCATAACTCTGATACCAAAACCCAAGAAAGATACATCAAAAAAAGAAAACTACAGACCAATATCCCTCATAAACATTGATGCAAAAATCCTTAATAAGGTTCTAGCAAACTGTATTCAAAAACACATCAAGAAGATAATTCACCACAATCAAGTGGGCTTCATTCCAGGTATGCAAGGCTGGGTCACCATATGCAAATTAATAAACAGAATTAAGGACAAAAACCATATGATCATCTCAATTGATGCAGAAAAGCCCTTCCATAAAATCTAGCACCCATTTATTCTCAGAACTCTAGCAAAGATAGGGATCAGAGGAACTTATCTTAACTATGTAAAGGCCGTATATGGCAAAACCTCAGGTAGTACAATACTAAATGCAGAAAAGCTAAAAGTACTTCCATTAAACTCGGGAACAAGACAAGGTTGTACACTTTCACCACTTTTATTCAATATACTTCTAGAGACCCTAGCTGGAGGAATCAGGCAAGAGAAGGAAATGAAAAGGATAAGAATAGGAAGAGAGGAAGTCAAACTATCCCTTTTTGCTGACAACATGGTCCTATATCTGAAAGATGCAAAAAACTCCAGCAGAAAACTGCTGGAGCTTATAAACAGATTTAGCAAAGTGGCAGGGTACAAGATCAACATTGCTAAATCAATAGCTTTCCTATACACTAACAATAATAGGGCAGAGGGGCTGGAGCAGTAGCTCAGCGGTTACGATGCTTGCCCAGCATGCACAAGTACATGGGTTCAAACCCCAGCACCCACATACACAACTAAGTGTCAGAGCAACAAAAGCCATGTGAAAAACTCAATAAAAAGTAATTGTCTCTCTCACATTGTCCTTCTCTCTCTTAAAAAAAAAAAACAAAGGCAGAAAAAGAAACCAGGAAACCAGTCCCATTTTCAATACCTTCAAAAAGAATAAAATACTTGAGAATTAATCTAAGAAGGGAAGTAAAAGACCTCTACAATGAAAATTATCGGACATTGAAGAAAGAAATCCAAGAAGACCTGAGAAGATGGAAAGATGTCCCATGCTCCTGGTTAGGAAGAATTAATATAATTAAAATGGCCATTCTGCCAAGAGCACAAGATAGATTCAATGTAATCCCCATCAAAATACCAATGTCATTCAACACAGATATCTAACAAGCAATTCTCAAATTCATGTGGAACAACAAGAAACCCCGAATAGCCAAGACATTACTAAAAAAGAAAGATGAAACAGGTGGATTCACAATGCCAGATCTAAAATTGTGCTATACAGCTGTAGTAACAAGAACATCATGGTACTGGTATCAAAATAGGAATGAAGACCAATGGAACAGAATAAAGAATCTGAGACAAACCCACAAATCTTTAAACACGCAATCTTTGACAAAGGAGGTCAAAATATAGCATGGAGGAATGTCAGCCTATTCAATAAATGGTGCTGGATAAACTGGACAGCCATTTGCAGAAAGTTGAAATTGCATCCTTATCTCTCACCCTGCACAAAAATCAAATCAAACTGGATCAAGGATCTAAAAATTAAACCAACTAACATACAACTGCTAGAAGATAAGTTAGGACCAACACATCATCATTTGGGAGTAGGCAAAGACTTTCTTAACAAGACTCCTAAAGAGAAAGAATTAAAGTCAAAACCCAATAAGTGGGATGCCATTAAACTAAAAAGATTTTGCACAGCAAAGGAATTAGTCAAAATTGTCAAGAGACAACCTACAGAATTGAGATAATCATACCTGTGATTCTTCTGACAGGGAACTCAAATATAAAATTTACAAAGTCCTCAAAATCCTTAATATTAAATACACAAATGATCTAATTAATAAATGGGTCAAAGAACTAAATAGAAGCTACTCAACAGAGGACACTGAGCAAGCCAATGAATACTTCAGAAAGTGTTCTAAATCACTAGTAATCAGAGAAATGCAAATAAGAACTACATTAAGACTTTACCTCACCCCAGTAAGATTATCAAAAATGAAGAATATAAACAATAACAGATGCTGGAGGGTTCGTGGGGAGACAGCAACACTAACACACTGTTGGTGGAACTGCAGAATGGTACAGCCACTCTGGAAATCAGTGTAGAGAATCCTCAAAAAATTCCACCACATGATCCAGGTATCCCTTTTCTGGGTATTTTCCCAGAGGATTTAGAATCAGCACATTATAGCAACACAGCAAAATCTATGCTCATACCAGCTCAGTTTACAATAGCTAAATTATGGAACCAACCCAGATGCCCTTCATTGGGTGAATGGATCCCAAAACTGTGGTATATATATACCATGGAGTTTTACTCAGCAATTAGAAACAATGATATTGCAGCCTTTGAAGGTAAATGGATGGTGATGGAAGAAATCATGTTGAGCAAAGTTAGCCAAACCCAGAGAGTCAAGGGTCAAATGTTTTCACTCATTTGTGGAGTCTGTATCTAAACCCAGGGCTGGGTGAAAGGTAGTTAATCTCATGTTTTAGGCCCAACAAAGGTGTAGTAGCACATAATCTAGGGCAATCACAGATATGTAGTTGGGGGGGGTAGAGTGGATGGGGGAGGGGAGAGGGAAGGAGAATAGGGAGGGATGTAGCCGGTAATTCTGGTTTAAGTGTAATGCACATCATATTATTACTTTAAATGTATTTCTGATTTACAATAACTCAGTTCCTTAATAAAATATATTTTAAAAGGAGTTGAGTTACTGTACAATCATAACTGCATATAAAGTAACAATATGATGTGTACTTGTTCTTAAACCAGAATTATCCCCACATCACCCACATCCCAGTCTCTTGATTCTTCTATATTTCACCCCTTCAAGAGATATAAATGTTTAGATTGTAAATTTTCCAGAATTAAATGATTACATAACTATTATTTGGATACTCACGGGGGTAAAGAGTATGCTACATTATTGATTATCTCCCTAGATCCCTCTTTATCCTCCCTCCCTCTACCCTCTCCCACCTATCCCCTCCCCCAAAAATATCTATGGTGCTGCCATTACTTTTGCCCCAATGTTTTGAAAAACTATTGACTCTTAAAGTACATAAATCATGAATTTGGGGGCTGGAGTGTTGGCTTGGCAGATACTACACTTGCATGGCATACAGAAGGATGTGGGTTCAGACCTCAGCACTATGTCACAATGAAGTGTCAAAGCAACAAAAGTTACATAAAAACTAAATAAAACTGATTCTCCCTCTCTCTCTCTTTCATTGTCCCTCTTTCTCTCTAAAAAATATGAATTCATCATTATTGAAACATATGAAAAATGGATGGACAAAAATGATAGAAGTCACCCCAGGCCATTACACCTGGAGGTGGCACTGTGAACCGTGCTCAGTCAATCGCAGGTGAGCACTGTGTGGTAGTTGAACCATCAGCCATCTCTTGTATGAGTTCTCTATCTTTATACACAGTTGGACAATCTTCTCCTCTCCAAAGTTATGAAGAGTTCCTCCAGGGCGTCTTCTGCTGCTTTTATGATTTCATTACTTTTCTCTCCTGCGCTGGCTCCATTTGGAGTTGTGGTGTCAGCAATAAGATGGGCTCAGTTTGATCATTTTTTCATCTGGCTACACAAATGGTCCCTCATCATGTGTTAGAAAGCCCAGCTTTAGCCAGCCAGGTGTGGTGGCGCATGCCTATAATCCCAGCAGCTCAGGAGGCTGCTGCAGGAGAATTGCAAGTTGGAGGCCAGCCTCAGCAATTTAGCAAGCTCCTGCCTCAAACAAAAAGAAAGAAAAGAAAACCCACCCTCATCGTAGTTTAATCATTACAGCTTTGAAGCATGTTCAGTATCTGGTGTGGCCAGTTTCCTCTTATTGCTCTTCTTCAGAGTTTCCTGGATAATTTTCTGCTTTAATTTCCATAGGAATTGCAGAAATAAGATCTATAAATTTCAAGGAGGAAAATTCAGTGGCATTTCTGTTGGGATTTCAATGTATTTTACAATCACAGCAGGAGAAATTGGCAAATTTACAATGCTGAGCCTTCCTAAGACTGTTATGTGGTCTTTCATGTTCATTAGTATTTCACAGTTCTTAGTGCAGATATTTTCCACACATTTTAAAAATTAAGTTTATCCCTACGTAGCCTTTTTTTGGTGCCATTGTAGATAGGTACCACTCTTTTCTCACATGGTTTAATTAGCTATTATTTTACATGTAATTTTTAGTAGTTTCTGCATATCATTTTCTACTAGGCTATCTTACTAAATTAAATTATTGTCAGTTGTGATTTTCCCACTAATCTCTTAGATTATAGTTACTATCTATCCATCTATCTATCTATCTATCTATCTATCATCCATCATCTATGTTTATTTGTTTATTCACTTTTGTGCTGGGCATCGAATCCAGGGCACTTTACCACTGAGTTAAATCTCCAGCCCTTTTAATTTCTATTTTGAGACAGGGTGTCTCTAAGTTGCTGGGGTTGACCTCCAACGTGCAATCCTTCCACCTCAGCCTCCCAAGTTGCTGGGATTGCAGGTGTCTGCCGGGGTGCCCAGCGAGTTATGTATCCATATCATCTGCAAGGTGTTAATTTTCATATCTTTAGTTTTTCAAATTCTTTAGAAATGGCATAGGATATCACTGAATGCAACATTAAACCATGGTGGTGAGAGTGGTAGCCCTCAGCGTGTTCCTGGTTTTAGTGGGAATATCTCCAGTGGACACTCCTTCCCTTGCATTGAGATAAAACCATGCTGAGGGAGTCTTCACCGACTCCTTTCCCGGTGTGAGCTCAGGATGATGAGGCACTGAGTGCTGTGACTCCCTCGTCTTGAGTTTTGCTTGGGTGTACTACTGTGATGAATCTTGAGAATGAGCTGATGCATATGGAGCAGGGCTCCTATTCCTGAAATGAACCCTTTATTGGTCCAGATGAAGAAGTATTTTAATGTGCTGTTGTCTTCTACCTGCTAATAATCTGAAATTTTTAAAGACATTTTGTAAGTAAGACAAGTCTGTAGTCTTTTTTGTGTGTAATTGCTCCCTTAAGCTTTTTTTTGGTGTTCGAAGTTATTCATGCTTCCAAAAATAATTATAATGGAGCTCAATGGCACACATCTGTAATTCCAACAACTTGGGAGCTGGAGGGGGAGGTTTGTGAGTGTGAGGTCAGCCGCAGCAACTTAGTGAGAACTGATCTTAAAATAAAAGTAAAAAGGGATGGGAATGTGGCTCACTGGTTAGGTACCCCTGGGTTCAACAGTACCCAAAATAAAAACATCCACAACACAAAACAAAAAATAATACAAAAAGTTAGTAAAGATGCAGAGCAAATTAAACTCCCATTTCATTGCTGAGAAGAGAAAAACAGGAAAATCACTTCGAAACTAGGCTTGTCAGCTTCTTGCAAAAATCAAACACAAGCTGGGCCCTAGACACCCAGGCGGCTGAGGCAGGAGGATCACAAGTTCATGTTCAGACTGGGCAACTTCGTGACACCCTGTCTCAAAGTAAAAAGTAAAGAGTGCCAGGAAAGTGGCCCAGTGGCAGCTCCCCTGGCTTCCATTCCCAGCACCACAAAACAAGAACAAGAAAACAAAGCACATCCTGCTCTATGAAGACACGGCCACGGAATGTCTGGTGACCAGCGTGTTCACAGCAGCTGTGTTGGTGACAGTCAAAACAGGAAGCAGCCGAGTGTGAATGGGTAGGAGAATGGACGGACAGACAGGCACAGTCACGCACTGAACACTGCTCAGCAGGGGAGAGGAGTGGGCGACTGATGTGTGGAATAACAGGGACGGGAACTGAGGATGTCATTTCAGGAAGGAAGCCTGGCTGTGCACATGTGCTATTTCCATTTCTATGAAGTTCTGGACTTCATGGCAGAAAGAAACGGAGCAGAGGGAACTGACTTGGAAGCAACACAAAGAATTTTCTGGAGACCAAGTGTACCAAATTATGAACTGGGAAACTCAAACAGTGGAAATACGTAGATCATGGTAAATTTTCCTACTTTGGGGGATGGAGCAATGGCTCAGCAGTTGGAGTGCTTGCCTGGTGTGCGCGAGGACCCAGGTTCAAACCCCAGCACCATACACTCAACTAAGTGTCCAAAAAACAAAAATGAGATGAAAACATGCATGAAATCGATTCTCTCTTTAACTCTCTTTCACTTCCTCTTCCTTAAATTTTTCTTGCTCTATTTTTCTTGGGCTTGCCTTGTTTTTGGTGGTTGAAGTGGTTACTGGGGATTCAACAGAGGACTTTGCACATACTTGGCAAGAGCTCTCCCAGTGAGCTCCATTCCCAGCCCTTCTTTATTTTCAGACAGGGTCTCCCTAAATTGCTGAGGCTGATCTACAACTTGAGATCCTCCTGACTCAGCCTCCTGAGCTGTCTGGATTATAAGATTGAGCCACTGCACCAGGATGTTCCCGATCTTAAGGAGAAAACACTCAGCCTTTCAACACAAGGTCAGCAGAACACAACCCCAACGTTGATCAGGTTCTTATCCCGGGAACTTGCTGTTATGCTACGTTACATGGCAGAGGAATGAAAGGTGCACATGAGCTGACTTTGGAACAGGAAGATGCTGTCCACCCGGTGGGACTGATGCCATCCAGGAGCCATTGAGAGTGGAGGAGGGAAGCAGGAGGACAGCAGGAGTGGAGTCGCTGGAGCATGAGGTGGAATGGACTGAGCCTGGCTTGGAGATGGAGGAAGATGGCTGCATCAGAGTCCTCTAGAAACGCAGAACCAACGGGAGAACTGCTCTGCATCCTTGCTACCTGCGTGCAGATAGCAATACAGGTGACCCATGGGAGCGGTTAGGCAGGGAGGCAGGCTGTGCACTGGGGCGTCCAGGAGGAGCTCAGCCCACTGACACCGTGACTTTAGCCCATGAGAGCCACTGTGGGCTGCTCACCTCCAGAAGAGTCAGAGAGCAAGCGTGCGTTGCCTAAGCCACTCAGCTTGTGGAAACGGGCTCAGCAGCATTGGGACACTTAATGTTCCCCGTTATGCACATTGTTGGATTGCTGGTAATGCTTTCCTTGTTTTGGGGTTTTGCGTTGTTGTTCTGAGGATCAAACCCAGGGCCTCACCCATGCGCGCAAGTGCTCTTCCACAAAGCTACATTCCTGCTAAGTCCAGTCTACATTTGATTTATTTTTCAGTTTTTTTAGGTTCTGAGGATTGAACCCAGAGGCACTTTTCCACTGAGCCATGTCCCTAGCCCTTCCTAATTCAGAGACACAGTCTTTGGAAGTTGTTCAGGGCCTCACTAAGCAGCTGAGGCTGCCTTTGAACCTGTGAGACTCGTGCTTTAGCCTCCTGAGTTGCTGGGCATTACACGTGTGTGCCATCATATCCAGATAGTCTGTACATTTTTAAAGTAATTTCTGATTCTTATTGTTATTCCCTATTTGATGAAACATTTTCTTGCATTTCCTTCAGCATAATTTTCTTTAGTGTTTTGAACATGTTTACAACAGCCATTTTAATTCTTTGCTAAGTTTGACATTAAATAAATAAATACAAATCTTATCTGGGTGTGGTGGTGCACACCTGTAGTCCCTGATACTCAGGAGACTGAGGCAAGAGGATCACATGTTCAAAGCCAACCTGGGCAATTTAGTGAGACCTTCTTTCAAAAAACAAAGATCTGTTACCTCCGTACCGTGGAACTGTGTATAACAAGAAGAATGAGTGAACCGAGGCAGCAACACACAGGAATCTCACCAACCCAGCACTGAATGAAGAAGCCAGGCAGAAAGGAATCTTCTCTGCATGGTTTCACCTTTATAAAACTTAAAAAGACAGCAGAATGAGTCTCAGCTGTAGGAAAAAGAGCACCTACCCTTGGTGGACAGGCCACGAGGACTGGGAACTGATGGCTGTCTGCAATGTTCTATATCCTGATTTAGGGGCTGTGTCGTGTCCTTGGGTGTGCTCTTTTTGTGAAAACTCCTTGTGCTGAACTCCTATGATATATGGACTTGTACATGTGCGTATGTGCACACCAATTTATTTGTCACAGAAGAATAAAAATCTAAAACCTGAAAGGATCTTCACACTCACTTTTATGTAGCATTATACACGACAGCCATAGGGTGGCGGCCACCTCAGTGTCCATCAGTGGATGAATGGAAAAGGAAAATGTGGGGCTGGGGAGGTGGCTCAGTGGTGGAGCACTTGACTAGCAGGAGCAAGGCCCTGGGTTCAATCCCCAGCACCACAGGGAGGGAGAAAATGTGGCACATGCACACAATGAAATAGTGTTCAGACTTTAGAAAGAATAAAGTCCTGTCATATGCTCCTGCTTGATGGAGCTCAATGACAATATGGTAGGAGGCTTAAGCTGGTCACAAAAAGACAAGATCTACAGCCTAATTCCATTTGCTGGTATCTAAAGCTCTCAGGCTCATAGAGAGTAGAATGGTGGCTGTGAAGGGTTGGGTAAGGGAAGGGGACTTCAACGGGTGTAGTTTAAGGTTTGCAAGAGACAGCTGGGGATGGGGCTAAGTGGCAGAGTGTGTGATTAGCATGTGGGAGGCTCTGGGCTCATCCCCAGCAACACACACACACACACACACACACACACACACACACACGCACGCTCACACACCAGCTTTGCCAGAAATTTATCCATTAGTAAGGCCTATGCACTCCATCTGCAGAGCCCACCCTGCTGCTCACAACCTCCATAGCCAGACCTCCAGCCACCAGGCCTTGACCCAACAGCTCAAAAGCCCTCTGGAGACCATTTGCACATCCCTGGGCTCCAGGACCAGGAGAGAGGAGACTTAAAATCGACAGGGCTCCTTGGTAGCCAAGGTGCACAGCCACCTACTGGTCCCACTGAGAAGTGGCAGTTGAGGGGTGGTCAGGGGAGCAGCAGTGTGGCAGGCAATGTGGATTTGAGAACAGCTGCAAGCACAGCCTGTGGCTCATTGACCCCATCACTCAGGTTCAGTGAGCCTGAGGTGTGTTGAGCCAGAACCCAGGGGAGTCAAGATGGAACAACACTGACCTGTCGTGCTTTGGTGGCCAGGTCTGGGCACAGTACTGATGTCTGCTGCAGAAACCCACTTCATGAGGTGCCTGACACAGCTGCAGACCAGGCCACCACCCCTCACCTGTCCCTCTCCTCTGGGCCTGTGCAGCTCACTAACTTCAACCTCCAGCTTTAAGAAAAGGGGAGAAAAGGAAGCAGGGCAAACCTGAATGGGATTCAGGACCAAGCAATAGCGTCAGTGAGCATTCAGGCCTCATTAGCATAAATTTGCCAATGGTGTTATTACTTTTCCAAACCCAGACATTTCCAATGCTATATAAAGCCCTAGCTGAGCACACTCAGGCCAAGAAAACCTATCATGGGGTCCTCTACAAGAGTTCTGTTTTTTAATAAACCCTTCTCTTCCATTCACTCATCCTGGTGGGTGGGTTTTATTCCTGTAACTCAGCAGACAAGAACACAGAAGGAAGGAGAAATCAACAGTGCGTGCTGTGGTCTGCTGCAACTGGAGGGCATCACCCACCATTAGGAGCAGCAACATTTCTGGGCTGCAGAGGCCTGCACCTTACACTGCCCCCACCTGGCAGCAGAAGCAGAGGAATCTCCAGCCTCCCCAGCCAGGGGAGCAGGCCATCGAGTTTCATCTCAGAACTCTGGTTTCATCCCTCCAGGCACAGCGGGACCTCGTCCAGCATCTGATTACCTCAAAATACGGTTGCAAGAGGTTGTTTGGTAGCAAGTTTTGCCCACATCGCTTTCGTCAAAGACAGAGAAGTGATCAGAACTATTCTGGAAAACAGGGTTGGCAAACGCTTGTGCTCAGCTGGTCATGGGCCAGGGCTCTTCTGAATTCTAAGCGTTTACTCCCAGTTATGCACTTCCATTATCTCCACCTTGCAGATGCAGAGAAAAGGGAATTTATCTACACCCACAGAGTCAATAATTGGAACAGTTTGCATCTACACTCAGGTGGACTAAGGTCTGGGTTGATCTCCTAAACTTGGGATAAACTGCTGCTCCCCTGAGGCCTACAATGGAGCTCGAAATAGGGGTTAGGGTCGCTAACAAGGAAGCCGGGAATGAGAAGTGTTGCCCACCCTTCTGAACCATGCCATGGTGTGGAGCGTGGGCCACGCCTCTTCTTTTACAATCAAACGGTCAGGCCAAGGGGACCTACGCCACCCACATGAGAACTGTCCCCCAGATCCTCAGGAGCTGAGATGCTGTATGAGCTCAATCCCCTCACCCCACCACCATTGAGAAACCCACCTCCCAGACTCTCCCTGGTAAGCCAGATGGGCTCTCCAGCTCATGCATTCCTTGGGGAGCCAGAGGAACCGGCTTGTGCTGACCTCTAAGCATCCAGGTCAGGTCACTGTGTCTGGCAGAGGCCAGGAGGAGCAGGTTGGAGGTGGCAGCACATATAACTGGGCCATGTCCTCTGTATAGGAGTTCCTGTGCTTGCTCTCAGGGCAGCAGCGCTTGGTGGCCTTGGGACCATGGCCGTGCTGTGGCTGTTACTCCTAGCAGGACTGTCTGTCTTTCTCCTGGGAGTCTTGGTGTGGGCCGTCCTGGAGCACTTCCTCACTGCAGAAGTGCCCTCCGCCCTGCAGCACCGTGCCAAGCTCAGGTTTCTGCACTGCGGGTTCCTCTATGTGATCACCTTGGTGAGTTCACTCTCAGGTCCCGTCGGAGTGGCGTGATCTCCCTGTGCCTTGCCTCCTCTCCTCCTCATTTTCCTTTCCTCTCTCCAGATTCTGCCAAGACCATTGTCTGCACTACTGTATTTTCTATTCAGATTCCTCCCTCTTTCCCTTCCCCTTTCCTTCCCCCACTTCCTTTTCTTCCTACCTCCTCTCTTCTACCCTCCTTAGCTGCCTTCAGCATCAAACATGTATGAAGTTCCAACTACCAGGCCTTTATCTGAGGACTGAAAATTAATTTCAGATCCAGTCCCTGCTCACCAAGGGCTTATGGCCTCATGGGGACCAACAACTCCTTCAGCCTTAGAATCCTTGCCCTCTGTCACTCACCTACCTGCCCAGGTGATTTCCCTGCATAGGTGTGAGCACCAGAGAAGGCAGGGTCTACCCAACCCAGTTTTGTAAGCCAGGCTCCCAGCACAGGGCCTGGCATCTGGTAGGCACAGTTTGTTGTTCAAACCGTTGATGAATTTGTGCATCATTTCTGTGTGGTCACACCAGCCAGACTCTGAGCAGGGCCATGGGAGTGGAGGGTGGGACAGTACCTGCCCAAAGTTTAGCAGATTGGGAAAGAATGGTCTGGCCTCTGGTAGGAGGCAGGCGACTTGAGTTAACTGCAGAGTGCCGACCCTGGGTGGAGACCTGGTAGTTCGTGGGCAATGCCTCTGAGGTCAGCTGTGAAGGAGCATGGGAGAAGGGCAGGATTCTGACTGACCACACATGTCATGTTCTGCCTCTCTGGCTGTGTGATCTTGGTAGATTTGCTTAATCTCTCTGGGTCTCTGTGTCCTCTTCTATGTAAAGGGAATAATACTATGTCTCATCGTGTTGGTAACAAGTTTTTCTGTTTAACACAAGCACAATCTAGGAGTCCTTCGTAATGCAGAACTCTGGCCATGCGAGGGTGAGCATGAGCACAAGGTACCAATGCACCTTGGCCATCTCAGGCTGGGTAGATCCAGAACACAGCCAAAGAGAGCAAGGACAGTGGCCCGTTGCCTGGGTCAGTTGGCTTTATTGAATTCAGTTCCTCCTTTCCACCCAGTCCCAAACTGGGAGGCCCCTTGGGCATGTTTCCCTCATCGTAATCTTCTTTCTGTGGCTTGAAGAATACCACAGCCTGGGTTTGTTAGCTGCTCTCTGGTGACGCGGCAAAGGACCTGGGGAAATCAACTTCCCCGTGTTACACAGGGCTGGGCCTCCCAGGCCTCCCTTTAAGTCTCGTGGATGCTTCCCTAGTGCGCGTGCCCTGCATGCACACAGCCTAGCACCGTGTGCACAGCTCCGCTGCCCTCCTGAGCATCTGGATATCCTCAGACCACAGCTGCAGGCCTCTGAGCCTCTGCGTGGCTGAACATGAGGGAGAGAATCCCAGGGAACTGGTCCCTAGGCGACCCTGTGCCAGCAAGGAGCCTAGCTGTCTCCTAAAGCAAGTTATTTACAGTAAACGCACCTTTTGACCATTTGAGCCTGTGAAGGGTGGGGCAGGGCCAGTTTTTGAGGTCCCCTCAGATGTCTTTCCTGATGTCATGGCGCAAACTTCTCCACTTCCTTTTAATTGTGCCAATCTCGTGAGCAACCACAACTTCTTTTGCCCCTTTTTGACCAAACTGAAAGTTTTAAAAATTATTCTATTTTTTTCTTAATGATTTGCACCTAAATCTGGCTAAAATCAGCCAACAATACCCATCCCACAACCTGAATACTGGGCTTTCTTGAAAATTTCCTCAACGAATCCAACTTCACACAAATTCTCAGGGCAAGGACAAAATTTGGGCAAATTCTCTGCCAATATGCAACATGAATGGGCTCTGGTCTGTTTCCAATAGGGCTCTCAAGCCTATCTGAAACCTCACGAGCACACTCACTTCTTTCTGCGTTCTGACCAGTGGTCTGCTACTCAGCTCCCACCAGAATTGCCCACTGTGCTCTGCTTATACCTCTCTGAGCTTTCTCTAGCCTGCTACTAGGAGCATTTCAGACCCCTCTTGAAAACCAGTTCCCAAGACTTCTGAACATCGCCACGTATATTCATGACACTGATCCTACTCCCTGCACCAATAATTTTTTAGTCAACATTCTGTCAGTGACAAAATATACGAGAAGAATCAATTTTGATATACTGTTTCAGAAACTTTAGTCCCTGGTGCCCTGGAATTTTTCCTCCTGAGCTCAACAGGGTACAGAAAATATGGAGGGAAGCAGAAGATGAAGTTAATTGGCTGCACTCCTTCTGGGCAGGAGGTAGAGAGGAAGTGTTGAGGATGACACCTACCCTTCACAGATGTCCCCAGTGACCCATTTCCTCCAAGTAAGCCCTACCGCCCACCACTTCCCAGTGGCTCCACAGGTGAGCATCCAAAACTCCAACACATGACCTGCGGAGAACATTTTCAATTCAAAGCAAACACATGGGGTAATTTCTAAACAACAGAGGTCACTCAGCTCACACTTCTGGGGTTGCTGTGTCCTAGAGCACAGGAACAATAGCGTGTCTAGTCACGTCAGCCTTGCACACATCTGCAAGATGGAGAAAAGTCAAGGGAGCTCATCCTCTTATCAGAAGCGACCCCAGAAGAACTTACCCACCTCCCCAGAGCAGACTAGATGCACTCAGGGTCTCTGACCAAACCACCTCTTAATACACGTTACTGTCCCAGTGCAACTCAACATGAATTTTGGACAGGAAAGATATTCAAATCACAGCAACATCCTTATTTAATAAAGACCTTGTGGGAGGAACAGTCTGCAAATCCAATCCCTGTCTACACCGGCCAGAGCCCGTGCACCTGATGAACCGATTGCACGTGCAGAAGGCAGCTGAGAGAGGACACCTCGCCAATGACAGTGGGGGGAGCATCCGCCACCCCATTCTAACCTGCACTCCAGCTCACTTTCCCTCTCACATCTGACAGGGAAACGTCCTGGAGAAGCTGAGAATTTGCTCCATGCCCTCCTTTGTCTGCTTTGTACAAGACAAGCTGACCATAAAGAGGAACCCTGAAGTGCTGGTGAGCGACCTGCGTTTTGGGACAATCCCTGTGAGGCTGTTCCAGCCCAAGGCGGCATCCTCAACCCTCCGGCGAGGCATCCTTTTCTTCCACGGAGGGGGTGCTATGATTGGCAGCCTGGGTAAGGGGCTTCCTGAGGGCAGGGAGGGGAAGGGCTGGCTGTACCCAGAGGCTGGGAGAGGAGAGCCCAGGAAGATTATAGGACAGAGGCTGGAGAGTCTCCTGGGGAGCCAATGGAGGCCCTGGGCTGCCTCCTGGAGGGCAATTTGCCTCCAGGGCCACCCTGTCTATAATGCAATAGTCTCAGGACAGGTGGGGCAGCAATGTCCCAGTGGGACAGTCAGGGCAAGGGTGTGGACTCGTTCCATCCCATCCCACTCAGAGTCACCTGCCCATCCGTTCTATCTCATAATGATCCCAACCCATTCATTGCTCTCAGCTCTGCAGGACCCTGTGGTCCAAACCCCATTTTCCCTTCTCTTCTGGCAATGCTTTGTCCAGTTCCACCCCTCACCCTGGTCTTCTCTCCCTGCACCACAGGGACCTTTAAAATGCAGATCAGAGCTCTTTGATGCTGGTTTCAACATGCCCTGGCCTGGATAGTCCCAAACTCCATCCCCCAGTGTGTGAGACCCTGACATGCAGAGGCCTGTGACCTCTGACCTGTCACTCACTGTGTTGCCCTCTCTCTGCTGCAGCCCTGGACAACTCTAACTGCAGCCACACCAGGCTCCTTCTACCCAGCCTACTGCACTGGCTGGTGGGGCAGCCTCAATGGCTGTCCCCACACCCCTGCTCTGCATGGCTGGCTCCCTTTCTCCCCATTCTCAAAATGGCATCCTCCTAATCTGCTCTAAAGAACGCTCCTCGCCCTCTCTGTGGTCACACCTTGGACCTCCATCTTTCGCAGCATCGTGGTTAAATGACTTTGTGATCTGAGCTCATCTTTGCCTGTCATGTTTTCCTTGTTTCCTTAGTGTCTGTCCACAGCATGAACGAGGACGCAAAAATGCAGGGATGTCTGTTGTCTTGGCTGCAGGATCGCTGGTGCCAATCCATTGTCTTTATTTTTGCAAGAATAAATAGATGAAAGAATGCACGCATGGAGAAATAGACGGATGGATTGATGAAAGGAAATGCTTGCAAATGGACAGCTGGCTGGGTGGACGGTTAAAGGCATGGGCGGATTGAGGGAGGGAAGGCTGCTGTGTATTGAAATTCCCCATACACACAGGCATCCTTCTCCCCTGCAGAACCCTGCGAGGATGGAGTACTGAGCCACCTGCTGGGGGAAGGAGCTATGGCCTCTGCACCTGAAGGCTTGCCATGGTGCCCTCTCTCGTCCTTAAGAAGAGAGCCGGCGGAGACCCCAAACCCGAGTAGTGTGCATGTCCTGAGAGATAATGTCAAAATCAGGGAGGCCTCAGCAAACGTTTAAGGAGAACCTACTTCGTGTTAGACCCTCTCCAGGCACAAGGAACACAGTGGGAACAGGAAAGGCCCAGCACCCACACTCATGACTCTTGGTCAAGGGAGAGAGCAGGAGACCCAGGTGCGATGAGTGGCTGGGTCGCTATAGGTGCTGAGGGCGCTGGAAGCAGCCTGGTGTAGAGCAACTGCAATGCAGTCCTTCCCAGGAGACAGAGTCTCTCCAGGAAGAGAGCATTAGAGCCCCGGCCCAAGGGACGGCAGGAGCCAGCCCTCCAGAGCCAGGGCAGAGCCTCTGAGGGGTCAGGAAGCTGGGCCAGGACGGGAGGCTCTCGCCTTCCTCCACATACAAGGTTCTCAAAAGCTCTGCGTCCTGACACGGAACCCTGCAGAGAGCAGCACCTAGGAGACAATGCTAGTGCAAAATGTCAGGGCGAGCACCAGCGCTCACACAGGGGTGGGAGCCCACGGGACTGCGGAACAGGAGCCACTAACAATGCTGTCAGGCGTGGCCTGTTGCTAATAAATTTTGTTTCCTGAACTAGAGCACGAAAATATCATTTATCTGGAAGGCAGAGTGACCCAGCGACTCTGGACCTGATGCTCAGAGCAGATTGTCACTTGCCTCAGCCTGGTCCCCACCCATTAAATGGACCCAGCAGGCGAGGGGGTGTGAAGGTCTGAACAGGAGCGATTTGCAGCTCTAGAGGGAGAGAGGAAGTCAGAGAGGCAGAGCAGGGAGTGAGGCTGCACAGGTGAGCAGCACCCAGGTGAGGTCAGCAGTGGTCTCCTCCTGGCTGTGTGTAGACTCGGCTGGGAGCTGCATGGCCACTCTGGCCCCAAGCTCTTCCTCCAGGTTAAGCAGGCCCACAGGGCTGGCCCAGGCCTCAGGACTTTTCGAAGCCCCCGTAGGCTGCTGATGTGCAGGGCGGCTGAGACCTGTTGGTTAAGAATCTGGGCTTAGGAGCTGAGCACCCAACGCAGCCGAGACCCTCAGTGCAGCTGCTCTGTCAGCTCCCTTCTCCCTTCCCCCACAGCTTTATGTTACTGGTGCTATTTCTATAAATGTCTGTGCCGTCACTGGATTGAGAGGTCATGGTGGAGCTGGGTTCCTGGGTGTCCCTGTGTAGGGCTGGGCATTCCCTGTGGCAGGCACAATGCACACAAGGACACAGAGGCACAGCGCTTTCTGCAGGGTCATCACACAGTGAGGGGACGGGAAGAGGAGGGCAGGTGCACGCCCAGAGGGGAGGGCAGACTGGCTTGGCCTATGCACCCCCATGTGCTAGGTTTATGCTGCTTGTTGGGATGTGGTGGGAGCTGCCGTGGTGACATCTTCCTTCACTTGTCTTCATAAATCTCCTGGAGACAGAGCCAAGCTTCTCTGTGCCATGCGCAGACACTGGCACCTCTGGTCAATTCCTGCCTGGGGTCTTTTACATTTAGTCCCCTCTGCCACTCTTTCCTCTCCTGTCCCTGCATAACTCTAGCTAACGCCTACGTTAACGAAATGTCCATGCAGCAATCCTGTTCCCTAATCCCTACAAATACATAAACCACTCTGCGCCCAGAGAGGCACACATAACACCTGCCCTAGGCTTGACTTTGTCTCTCCCAAACCCCCAAGCCTTCCTGTCCTCAGTTTCCCCCACTGTGAAATTGAACACTGTGGAAGGGGAGGAGCAGGGTCCGCTGACCCTGACATTCAGGAGATGGGGCAGAAGTCTGTGGCCTGGCAGAGCTGGCCAGAGACACTTCAGAGGATAGAGTGCATCACCTGCTCCTCTTCTCCAGCTGCCCTCCCTGGGTGGTGGCAGGTGCTGGCCTCCCCATGGGTAACGCTGGGCCCCGTCCTGTCTTGCAGATAGTTACCACAACATGTGCAGCTTCCTGGCCCGGGAGACGGACTCTGTGGTGCTGTCGGTCGGGTGAGTCTCCTGAGACAGTGGGGGTGATCCTGGGACTACTGGATGACAGAGACCAGAGAGAGGCCCCGAGTGCAGGGGACAAACACCAGGGACACGGGCACAGCCCCACTCAAAGCTGAACCCTGGAGGACGCCCACCTGAGGGGAGCCCAGGGACAGCCTGGCATAGGGACAGCTGGATCAGTGTGGAGGCCACAGCAGATGACTGGAGGGACACATGGTGACGGCATGCATCCAGTGGTTCCCAATGCTTTCTGGTGAAATGACAAATAATTGATAGTGCTTGGCTGACACAGTAAAGACCCAGGTTCAAATCCCAGCACCACATATATGAAGTGAGAAACCATATGGAAAGTAAATAATATTGACTCTCTCTGTCTTCCACACAAGAAAGAAAGAAAGAAAGAAAGAAAGGAAAAAGAATTAAGATAAAAAGAATATGCTTTAGGGTTTCACATGGTCCAACTAACATAAAAAGGAGAGAATGCATGATGCACAGGGGATTCAAGGGACCCCCACTCTGAGCATGGGTGTATTGAGATGGAGGAGGGTGGGCAGTGAGGGTGGCTAAGGGTACTGCCTGAGGGTGCAGAGGGTGATGCCTGGGAGGAGAAGCCCTGAGCGACAGAATCAAGAGGAACAGTGTCTACCTCTGTCGTCCCCTACTGTCCCCTTCCCTTCCAAGCCCTGGCCAGTGCTGTGGTGACCATGCTGAGGTGCTCTGGGGCTGTCAGGAAGCTTTCCACCTCCTACGTACTGTTCACCTCCCCACCCACCTACCGTCCACCACCAGCCACGCAGGGACCGTGTGCCGTGTGCCAAGACACAACCATGGTCTGTGAAACAAGGGGGCCTCTGAGAGGAAGAGGGACAGTGGGGGCCGCTCCCAGGGATGCTGCATCTTGCTCCAGAGATCACAGGACAACCGTGGGGCAGAGTTAAGAGTAGCAGTGAGGAGACGACCAGCCAGCCAGCTCCGCCTGCACCTGGACCCTCCTACCTGGGTGTCCCTCAGGAGGGGCAGATGGTGCAGATGTGGGAGTCACGTAGCATCTCTGGTCCTCTCTGAGGTGACTGAGGGGAGCAGCCTCTTTCCACACCCAGAGCCCTGCTCCCCGCTGGCTCTGGTTGGGTCTGGATTTCCACTGTTAACGCCCATGCATCTGAAGGCCTTGGGGGATCTGAAGGTGCCCTGGCAGGGGCTCAGGAAGGTGAGGGAGCCCCGCTTAGAGGCCTCCTAGGAAAGGCTCAGGGCATCCTCCTTCCAGGTCCTTGCAGAGCCTGGGCTCAGGGCCCTTGTGACCCTGGGGTTGGTGGAGCTGAACAGTCAGAGGAAGGGTTCCTGTCCTGAGGGTGCAGTGGGTGGTGTCTAGGAGGAGACACCCTGAGCGACAGAAACCAGAGGAAATGTTTGCACCTCTGTGGTCCCCTCCTGTCCCCTTCCCATCCTCGTCTTTTCTCTACCACTGAACAGCTTCGGGTTGACCTTAACCACCCTCACTGATGGGGACATTCTCAGTATAATCAGGTAGTGTCTGCCAAGGGAGGGTACAGGATGCCGTCACGCAGGCTCCAGTGACACTGTGCACACCAATGTGTTCTGATCCTTCTCTCTTCCTAGGTACAGCAAGGTCCCTGGGCACCATTACCCCGCCATTTTCAAGGACTGCCTGAATGCCTCCATCCACTTCCTGAGGACCCTCGAGGCCTACAGGGTGGACCCCTCCAGGGTCATAGTGTGTGGAGAGAGTGCTGGAGGAGGGTTTGCGGCCCTGGTCACCCAGGCCTTGGCGGGCAGAACTGATCTTCCCAGCATACGGGCCCAGGTCCTGATTTATCCATGTGTCCAGCTCATTAATTTCCAGTTACCTTCCTTTCAGCAATACCAGAATGTCCCCGTACTCTCTCGAAAATTCATGATGACATGTGTGTGTAAGTACCTGGCCATTGACCTCTCTTGGCAAGACGCCATGGTGACAGGGGCTTGTTTGCCTCTGGATCTCTGGAACAAGTACAGGAAGTGGCTCAGCTCAGAAAACCTCCCCATGAGGTTCAGGAGCAAGGACCAGCCACCTGAGACTCCTGCTCCTTTTAATGAGGCCGCCTACCTGGAAATGGAACACATGTGGGATGCTACCAATTCGCCCCTCATGGCAGATGACGAGACCTTCGCTCAGCTCCCTGAGGCCTGCCTGGTGAGCTGTGAGCTGGACATCATCCGTGATGACACCCTGCTGTACAAGAAGCGCTTGGAAGACCAGGGTGTCCGTGTGACCTGGTACCACGTGGAGGATGGCTTTCACGGATGCTTACTCTTATTTGATAAGAAGATTTTGTCTTTCCCGTGTTCTCTGCAAGTTGTGAATGCCGTGGTCAGTTACATAAAGGGCATATGATGGCATCCCTGGTGCCTGAGCAGGCTGAGGCGTGGATGGCCCCTGCAGCAGTGGGGTTTGGATGCTCCCAAATGCCTCTGTCATTGGCCTTCCTACAGGAGATCCCTGGCTCCCACGACCCAGGTTCTCAGAGCCAAGGCTGTCCCAGGAATCTCTGGATGCCAGCTAGAGAGTGGACAGTCATTCCCTAAGGGAGCAAGGGGTCACCTTCTTCTTCTGGGGCTCATATACGGTTTCAGGGATTTCAAAGCACAGAGCACCTTGCCCGTGCTTAGACAGTGCCAGACTCTGCTCTCCCGGAGAGGGAAGGGGACACTTTCACTGCGTGCACAGAGTTTGTGCTGGGCGCAGATTGACTAGGGCCACCTGGAAGAGCCTCACAGCCCTTTCCTGAGCAGCCCCCCTGGGGATGAAGCTGGAGGCTCTCCCTGCTACGCAGGAAGAATGTGGCCCCAACGCCCTCACCTGTGACCGCAGGTGGAGGCTCCTAAGTGTCC